>NW_021026420.1:635084-649428 GCF_004153795.1 Camellia sinensis | reverse complement strand
TGAAAAATATATCTCAGCCATTGTTTTATAATTTGAACAGATCTAAGTCATCCAAATGTCCTAATAAAACAAAAATATGTTGAAGATTCAAAAACTGTCATGCTTTATTAAAATATGTTGAAGATTCAAAAATCTTCCTACTTTATTCAATACATTTAAAAATAATAATTAATTGTTCAAATTCATTTAATTTGTGGATTATAAAATTCATCAATTTAATCTCTACTGCACACAGTAAAATCTGGCTCCTAATTTTGGGATCGCTGACTTTTCCACATAATATGAATAAAAAAATAAGTGAACAAAAAGCAGAAAATAAAAAAAATAAAAAAACCAAAGAGAGAGAAAAATAAAAATGAGAGAAAATAAAAAAAATAAAAAGAAAGAAGAGAGGAAGGTAGGATCATGAGATCATAGAAGGATGGGTGAGAAAAGGAAAAAGTAAGAGAGAGAAGCGGGAAAAAAGAAAATGTACATGTAGGATATTTTTTGAAAATATATCTCAGCTGTTGTTTTATAATTTGAATAGATCTGGGCCGTCCAAATGTCCTAGTAGGACAAATGTGTGCAGGACAAATTTAAAAACCATCCTATTTTATTATATAGATATTTAAAAATAATAATTAATTGTTCAAATTCATTTAATTTGTGGACTAAAAAATTCATTAATAAAATCTCCACTACACACAGTAAAATCTGGCTCCTAATTCTGGGATCGCAGACTTTTCCATATAATATGAATAAAAATAAGTGATCAAAAATGAGAAAATAAAAAAAATAAACAAATAGATAGAAAAATAAAAATGGGAGAAAGTAAAAAAATAAAAAGAAAAGAGAGAAGAATGTGGGATCATGGGATCATAAAAGAATAGGTGAGAAAAGGAAAATGTAAGAGAGAGAAACGGGAAAATAGAAAATGTACATGTAAGATATTTTTTGAAAATATATCTCAGTCGTTATTTTATAATTTGAATAGATCTGAGCCTTCCAAATGTCCTAGTAGGACAAATGTGTGTAGGACAAATTAAAAAACCGTCCTACTTTATTATATAGTTGTTGAAGATTCATATAAGGTTTAAATTTATGAAATCTATCAGGTATTCAATATATATACAAATAATAATTGATTGTTCAAATTCATTTAATTTGTGGACTAAAAAATTCATTAATAAAATCTCCACTACACACAGTAAAATCTGGCTCATAATTTTGGGATCGTAGACTTTTCCATATAATATTAATAACAAATAAGTAAACAAAAAGGAGAAAAAAAAAAAAATAGATAGAAAAATAAAAATGGGAGAAAGTAAAAAAATAAAAAGAAAAGAGAGAAGAATGTGGGATCATGGGATCATAAAAGAATAGGTGAGAAAAGGAAAATGTAAGAGAGAGAAACGGGAAAATAGAAAATGTACATGTAAGATATTTTTTGAAAATATATCTC
Organism: Camellia sinensis; assembly: GCF_004153795.1. Lineage (NCBI taxonomy): Eukaryota > Viridiplantae > Streptophyta > Magnoliopsida > Ericales > Theaceae > Camellia > Camellia sinensis. Next base: position 647,984 of record NW_021026420.1, on the reverse strand, counting down.
AGTCGTTATTTTATAATTTGAATAGATCTGAGCCTTCCAAATGTCCTAGTAGGACAAATGTGTGTAGGACAAATTAAAAAACCGTCCTACTTTATTATATAGTTGTTGAAGATTCATATAAGGTTTAAATTTATGAAATCTATCAGGTATTCAATATATATACAAATAATAATTGATTGTTCAAATTCATTTAATTTGTGGACTAAAAAATTCATTAATAAAATCTCCACTACACACAGTAAAATCTGGCTCCTAATTCTGGGATCGCAGACTTTTCCATATAATATGAATAAAAATAAGTGATCAAAAATGAGAAAATAAAAAAAATAAACAAATAGATAGAAAAATAAAAATGGGAGAAAATAAAAAGAAAAGAGAGAGGAAGGTGGGATCATGAGATCATAGAAGGATATGTGAGAAAAGGAAAAAGTAAGAGAGAGAAGCGGGAAAATAGAAAATGTATATGTAAGATATTTTTTGAAAAATATATCTCAACCGTTGTTTGATAATTTGAATAGATTTGAGCCGTCCAAATGCCTTAGTAGGACAAATGTAGGTAGGACAAATTCAAAAACCGTTATACTTTATTATATAGATGGTTTGCATCCTTCTCCTCAATTGATCGAAGAAGAGTTGAAAAAAAAAAAAAAAAAACACTATGAGCAAAGCTAAGTCAAGATAGAAAGAAGAAAAGTAAGATCAGGAAGCTTATAATTTTTCCTACTATTTCATCACCCCATTCCAATCCTACTATTAAGTAAGAAAATCTTCTCTTCTTTTTTTTATTTGTTGAAATTTTCAGATTTGTATTTATATGATAGATAAAATTTTATTTATAGTTGTATGTAAATTTTGTGATTTGTATATCAAATATTTGAAGGTTGTTGTATTAGTAGCATTAAAATCACGGTGAAATTTTAGAATTAGACTTCCATGTGTAGTTTGTGCTATTAAAAAGATGATTAAAGATTTTATTTGATTTGATTATATGACTCTTAAATTGGCCAGAAAATTGTACAACTTTTTAGACAATTTTATCCTCAAAATTTAGAGATAATTTCTCTACAAAATTGTTAAGAATGGTGTATAGTTCATCCAGAAGTTTTTGTAACAATTATTCTAGTTTTTTACGAATTTATACACAATTTTAATTAAATATGAAATTGTAGCCAGATTTTATTGCATGTTTGAAAAATCATTACAAATCCTATATTAAACCAAATCTTGTAATTTCTAAATAAAAAATGAAATTTGAGAAGTCTAGTATCATAATAAATTTTTAGATTATGGAATTGATTTATAAATTTAAGTGTGGAATTATTTTAAGAAAATATGACGAATCTCTGTCATGGAAATTCTTGAAATTTTACATAATTATTTATAATTATTTTTGGGAATTTCTTTATGGAAAATGACCATAACATGTTTGTTGAATACTCCATGTAATTCCATGAATTTTAGAATTGTATAAATAATTTATTTATAAATTTAATTATGAAAAGTATGTTTTGAAATTTTCTAGGCTGATTGAGAAGGAACCAAGATTACTGCTTCAATTATTTATTAGGACTAAAAATAAATGAAACGTCTTGAAATAAATGCCATAAATCCATCCAAAACTATATATAAATAATTATATAAATCAAAGTATAATATCTTTTCATTTCATGTGAGTTAATGGTACAAAAGAGTTTAACACAAGCGATTATACATTCATAAACTCTACTCTGAATCTATAGCATGTGGCACCAATTCAATGACATAGAATAAGAGTTCAACAAAATAAATGCCCTATAGCCTTACATCTTTCCAAGACCATGCTTGGTTACAACAAAAGCGGATATAAATCCAATGCATGTAAAGCCCTTGGCTTGAATCAAAACAATAACGTAATCCACAAAAGAGAAGCCTTCAACTCCAATTTCCTCCCAAGCTATTGTTTTGGCTGAGGCATATCACCAACACCTGAAAATGTTTTTCCCATATCGAGTGAGCCAAAGCTCTATAAAAACAATCTAACACAATATACAAATCTTAACAAATATATAAGTATTATATGTACATCCAATGGCCACGATAAAATCATTTATAACTTTTTCACAAAACCATGTCATGTCGAGCTTTATATCTCAATTCATTTTATCACAATTCATAAGCCATTCACCATTTCATTCAGTCAACCAAATTGAGGATACAACTCAGTGGGTCTCTAACCAACACAACCATTATACAAATACTTCCATTTTGCCATTTTACGGATTTCGTCTGCGGGAATCAGTACCCATGTATACGCGAGGTTTTCGAGACTTTCACCTTGGACACACAGGCCAACTTAATTCAATGGAGTCCATCACATTTCTTCTCCCAAACATAGAGTACATTCCATTTCTTCTCCCAAACATCATACATTTACAATGTATCAAAGACATAGTCATATTCAATGACAACAAATAAGAGATTAGTTTCAACTCACCTAATCCTCATGCAATTTCTACAACAATCATAGTTATCCTCCACTGATAGCCCAAAACAGATATTTCTAAACATATATACAATCTCCAAGACAAATAAATTATCCAAATTTCAATATAGGTAAGAGGTAATGCATATCCAAGTCCACCATTTATAGAAACCTTCATCCAATTTCATATTCCCAATACCAATTTTCATTTATTTATACAAAATAACTATTTGAGACATTTTAGGCAAAACTCCATTTTCTTCCAAAATCCACCCCGGGTATCAAAATCAGCAAATTCATCACCACACAACCTCACATCTACTCCCATAGCCATTTTTGGTATATACGTTTGAAAACCCCTCTTTTGATTTTAAACTAAAACCCTAGGTTTGTTCAAAATCATCCAAAGTTCCAATATTCTTTACACATCAACAAATAACAAAGTTAAAACTCATAGAAGAGTGTAGAAAGTCCTTACCTCAAGCTTAGAAGACCAAGGAAGAAATGGTGGAACTCCAAAGACACCAAAACCAAGCTTTATTCGGATCAAAAGAGAGCCCCCGAAGTGCTCTATCTTTTTATCAAAGAGAGTAAGGAAGAGAGATCCTTAGATCTAGGTGTATTTGTAAAGAGAAGTTGGGTTTTAGAGAGAGGGAGGATCGATCTAGGGTTTTGAGAGAAAAAGATATGAAAAGGTGATGTAAAAAAGTGCTACTACGAACTAATATACGTATAGCTCGCTCGAGCGCAAGAGTTGTTGTTCGAGCGACCAAACACAATAAGTTATTCTGTTTGAACACAAGTGTAGCTTGCTTTTCGTGCTCTTTTTGAATACGATCAGCCATATAGTTCGGACTCTCGTGGTTCTAAATCTGATTCACAAGTGCAATGTGAAGTAGATAAACACAAAAAAGTCCAAATTCAGCAAATCTTTTTAGAAAATAGATTGTGAATCAAATTGCCAAAAATGGACTTCTTTGCCAGATTTCAAAGTCCCCACCTAAATATTTTTGAGAAATTTAGGAAACCCATGGCTCTTACCAAAGGCCATGTGTCCGTCATCACCAAGAGTGTCTCGGCTTGGGAACTTAGGTATGAGAGGAAAAGGTCATAAATTGAGCACCACACTCACCCGATCAAAGATCGACCTCTATTAATCATGATATGATTCTTATTTACATTATATGCTTTTGTTCCGGTTAATAGGCTAATTTTACTAAGTGATGCACACAAGTATAGACCAATTCACAAAATTTGGAACGCACTGATTTCATGTTTTGTTTTGAAAAAGTGTTTTGAATACGTATCCCTTGAAAAAGTGAGTTTGTATGTACATTAATCAATTTATTCCAATTTAAGTAAAAAGCCTTCATCCACCGGCATTCAAACAAGTATATCACTTAAGCACTTAGCCTCATGGTAAACATGCTTGACATGGCAACAATCGCACGCATGCAATATGCTAAAGCACAAAATGCTCACCTAGTACTCCAAGGCAAGCTAAAGAAAACAACATAAGTAGCAAAATACATGATGCTCCATGCTACCATCAAAAGCGGAGAAATAAAGAGGAGATAGAAATGGGGTTGGAAGACATACGCATTTATTACAATTTTTCCATCACGCAAGAGGGTCCAAATGTCCAAGTGTCCGAATTAAACTACTTATTACAAATCCGAATAACAAATAAGAAATAAACTAGCTATCTAATTTATTACAACAATGATAGTAATGAGCAGTAAACTAACTATCTAAGTTAACTAGCTATAACAATTACAAATAAATAACAATAATAATTACAACCACAAACAATAATAATTAATTACAACAACAATGGGAAGATCAATTTACAACATTGATATAAACAAAGATACGCAAGGATCGCATGTATGTGATGGTTTTTAGAAGCAGCTTTGTCTGCCTCCCTAGAAATCTGCCATGTTTCACCTTTAGCCACTGCCATCTGTTTCTACAAAAACACTTTGCTTACCAAACATTGGAGGCTGGCCGGCCCATAATGAGGCTCGGCTGAGTCCAAACAATGCCGGTCGTGCCCTAACTGCAGGCAGAAATCTGCTTCTGTGCTCTGAGGTGAAAACAATGTAGACAGAGCCTTTCTGAGTTCTGTTTGTCCTCTCTGCTCTTCTTTGTCATGTGGAACTTCAAGATAAGAGCATATTTGGTTCTAAAATCATCAACAAGCACATGTTGATGGCTTGATGATTTTGAACGCAATTTGAACAAAAATTTAATAAATGCAATGAAGATGACCACCCCTCCCTCTCATCATAGAGGCTAAAAGAGAGAGACAGACATGCCTCAAGTTTCATCAACATATCATGAATCGATAAGTGACAATTCTCGAAACGATAGACTTTGCATAACGTCCAGCCAAATCCAACCAATTCTAAACATTTTCTTTATGTTTGTTTCATTGGTTTTAAGCCAATTTTTGTTAGTCCTTTCCATTACTTAATCCATTTGTCCGAAGTGATAGTTAAGTCCACTGTAGACACCCCATTTTTGACCGTCCTCAAGACTTAGACGTTACCGCTCGAACACTCGGTGATTACTCATGTTTGTGTTTCGTTTTGAGTTCCCAGAGGTCTCAGCTACGCGTCTTGCCTCAGAATCTCTCAACTCGGCTATTCTGTGTTTGGTTTTGCACCAAACACTTGTGTTTTTGCTTCTGAGGGTAGAAAGTAGCTTGTTAGCTACCCCTGACACCCACCGGCCTTGGTTTGAGGCCACCGGCCATGTTTTGAGGCTACCGGCCATTGGTGAATTATACCATTGGCCGGTCGGCACTCAGTATGGCCGGCCGGACATCTGTTGGGCCGGTGACCTCCTTTTCTGGCCGGTAGCACCTTTTTACCTTTTCAGGCATGGTGCATGCCAGCTGTGCCAGCTGGAATGCACCAAACCTGCCCCGGGGCATACATGTGGCTGTTTTGCCCTTTTTGCACCCTTTTTGGTCAAAGCTTCTTGAGGAAGCTTGACCCTTTGTCAAAGCTTCCTCAAGAAGCTTGCCAGCTGTCCTAGCTTCCTCAGGAAGCCTTGCATCCTTAGCTTGGCTTCCCTTGTAAGCCTTGACCCTTTTGAGTAGCTTCCCTTAGAAGCTTTGGCCAATTACCTTGCCTATATAAGAGCCCCTCCTCCTCCTTTGTTTGGTTCGGCAAAAAAACCAGAGGGATATACATATATACATCTGAGATATACCTTCTCTCTCTATATCTCCCTCTCTCTCATCATTTGTGTATGTTTTGACCTTAGTTTTGCACACAAACACACACTACTACACCATACTTCGAATTTGAGAGGCTTTGAGGGTTTGTTCTTGAGGTTTGGACTGGTTTTGATCAAAAGAAGAAGGCTGCACTTGCTGTTCATCAAGGTTCTTCAAGGGTAACTCTTTTACTTTAGATTCCCTAATCTTGCACTAGACTTTTGCCTATCTTTCTCATTGTTTTAGGCTTTGTGTATAAGTGAAAAAAGTCTTATATTTGCATGCTTAAGATACTTCATTAAGGTTGTTTTGGTGTTGGGGGTCGATCTCCCCCTCTTAGGCGTTGTTTGGCCCTTTTGGTGCTCTCTTTGCTAAGCTTTAGTTACCCTTGCATAGGGGAGGGACACCTCTCTCCCTTTATCTCTCTTTTGCCCTCATTTTTGGCTCATAAGGGTAACATGTATGCTTGGTTGTATTTGGCCCCATTTCAGAAGTTTTTGGATGTTATTTGGTCACTTATTGCCTCTGTTTTTGGTCAGATTTGTGGTCCCTTACATGCATAGTATACTTGCCTTGCATTCCTCCTTTTTGCCTAGAAGTAAGCCATGCATTTAGGCCATGATTCTTGCATGCTCTAGCTTAACTCCATGAAGGTCTTAACATTATTTTGCCATGCTCAAGGACTGTTGGGGGCTGTTTTAGTCATATTTTCCATGTTTAGGGTAGCCTCTTTGCATTTTGGCTTGTGAGCCTTGAGTATATGGGTCTCTAGCATGCTTAGCCTAGCTTATCCTCATGATTTGGAATCATTAGGGACCATGTTTCAGTCCATAAATCATGCTTGTATGCATACACTCATCATCTCTTTCATGCTTTAGAGGAGTTGTTTTGTTGTGCCTTGAAATGAGCGTTGTACATGCCTATGTGTTTTAGGCTTTAAGTTGCCATGACAGTGGGTTTTGGGACTTATTTTGGTACATTAAAACTCTGTTTTTGGTTGCATGATGCATGTCATGAGTGTTTGGGGTAGTTGTAGTAGAATGCTCCTTGTCTTGGGCCTATTAGTACGCATGTTTGCATGAACATTTATCCATCCTTTTTGGCATTTTTGGTTACTGTTTTGGGAGTGGGTTGAGATCTGCCCTTTGTGTCTTAGGTCCACCATTGCATGATCATGTTGCATTGGTTTCATGTTTGCATTGTATTATACTTGCATGCTTGCATATTATTGGCTAGTTGCATTTCATGTCTTAGCTTACATGTTTGATTGCATTGCATTGCATCTTACATGCCTAGCATTGTACATTTGCACGTTTAGTTTGCATCACATTTGGCATGTTTTGCATCTTAGCCTCATGTTGCATCTTTGAGCCAAGTTTGTATAATGTTGTAGCATATCATTTGAGCATGTTTTTGGCTTGGTCCTAAGAAGGTTTTAGCATTATTTTTCCATGCTTAAGGTCTGTTGGTTACTGATTTGGTCATGCTTGACATGTTTGATGTGGTTGCTATGCATTTTGGCTTGTGAGCCCAAAGTGTGTGAGTCATAAACATGCCCTAGTTGGCCTATTTCAATGAGTTGGAGTCATTTGCCATGTCATTTCAGTCCCCAAACCATGCTTATATGCCTGCATTCATCACCTCTTTCATGCTTTGAAGATGCGTCCTTTTATGCCTTGAAATAAGCATTGTGCATGCCTAAGTGTTTAAGCCTTTGGGGCTGCCATATCGGAGGGTTTTAGGACTTATTTCAATGCATCTAAACTCTGTTTTTGGTTGTTTAGCTCATGCCATGTTGGCTTGGGGTAGTGGTAGAAGAATACTCCTTGGTTATGCCTTAATCTTGGGCCTATTGGTGTGTATGCTTACATGAGTATTTGTTCATCATTTTAGGCATCTTTTGTCACTGTTTTGAGAGTGGGTTGAGGTCTGCCCTTTGTGTCTTAGGTCCACCATTGCATGATCATGTTGCATTGGTTTCATGTTTGCATTGTATCATACTTGCATGCTTGCATATTATTGGCTAGTTGCATTTCATGTCTTAGCTTACATGTTTGATTGCATTGCATTGCATCTTACATGCCTAGCATTGTACATTTGCACGTTTAGGTTGCATCACATTTGGCATGTTTTGCATCTTAGCCTCATGTTGCATCTTTGAGCCAAGTTTGTATACATACATTACATTGATTGGTTTGGGGTGTCAAACCAAACTTGAAGGGTGAGGAGTGTTCGTACTCCAAGTGACGAAACACATCTCAACCCTCGGTAGCCAATGCCCTTGACTTCAATATGATGGGGTGTTGGCACTCATCTCTTTTGTTACATTCATTTACATTGAATTGCAAACTTGGCCTCTTAGGCCATCATGCGTCGAAATGCGCAATTGATGGCCCGAGGGTCGAAGGTCATGCTCCCTTGAGTCCCTTGCATGATAGGGAGTGTGTCCATGTTCACATTTGCTCAAAAAAATTCCATGCCATACACTGCTTGCCCTCTGCTGCTGTCAACTGCAGGTTCTACAGGAAATTTTGGCCGGTCGGCTACCAGGAGTGCCGACCGACCAATAATTTTGGCCGATAAGCTTGATCAGTGGCCGGTGACCATCCCATTTGGCCGATGATGTCCCCCCTCGGTCGGTGATGCTCCCCAGTGTCCACATAAACATCCTTGGGGCTTGTGAGAATTTTCAGAAGAGCAAGGCAGTGCAACCAGAGGCAACAGTGCTATGGCAACGAGTTTCCGGGTGAGACGAGTCAAGCATGCATCATCCGCACACCTCGAGGCGGGGCTACGGCCACCTTTCTTCTGCATTTAATTTATTAATTAATTAGAAATTTTTGTAATTAATTATTTAGCTTGAGAGTTAATTAATTAGGTGGTTTGTAATATTTATTCAGACCCTCCGAGCGAGGGCAATTGTATAATAAGCGTGCGTGAGTGTGTGTATGTCTCCCAACCCCACGTCTTTCCTCCTTTTTATTTACTAGCTTTCGATGGTTAGCCTAGGGCATGTTTCAATTAGCATACAGTATGATAGCATGCGTGCATCCATACATTTGTCTTACATGCACCGGGCTCGGCGCATCATACTAACTGCATTTGAATTTCAATTCCAAAGTTGAATACATGTTAGTTATAGCATCATCACATGCCATCTTAGAATAGCCGAGCCTATTGTAGTTGCCTCTTGTATGTGTTGCATTAGCCATCTTAACATGAACTAGGATCATGCATATGATTACTAACTAGTTTCTGTTTTGGCTTGGAATACTCGGCGAGCATTTATGTTTTAGCATCCTTGCATGCGTGTGAGTGTTGCCATGACAGCATGCTTACCATGAGGCTACTTGCTTATGTGATATAACTGCTTGAATGCCTGTGGGTGGAGGTTGAATTACCTAAATTGGAATAATGCATTAAAACTGTGAGTTTTAAGCCCACTAGATAGTGGAAAAATCATCTTTTCTAAAGCCCACTTGAGGGTGGCAAAACCTGCATTTTAGCCTACTTGCGAGTAGCAAACCATTTTCAAAACAAACATGCGATGTTTTGTTCCAATTTAGACGATTTGGTCTATACTTGTTTGCTGTGTGCATAACATTGTAATTCTAGGATAATAACCGGAATAAGAATACATAATACTTTCAAAACAAGATATCATGGTTAGTAGAGGCCGATCTTTGATCGGGCGAGCAGGGGTGCTCATAGCTGACCTTCCCCAATCGTACCAAGTTCTGGAGCCGAGGAAACTTTGGTGATGACGGACACGTGGCCTTAGGCAAACGAGTCAGAGTTTCCTAAATTCCCCCAAAATAAAATATTTAGGTGGCGATTCTGTATCTGGCAAAGCAGTCCATGTTTGGCACTTCTTTTCAAAAATCTATTTTTCTCAAAACAATTTGCCAGATTTGGACTCTTTGGTTCAGATTAAGAACCGTGACGATTTGAGAGTCCGAACTGTAGTGAGCCCAATATGAACAGAACGGGACCCATCCTCCCAGGGCGTTCGGGGACGTCTACATCCACTAAATAAGAAGAAACGTCAAACGAGAAGTGATCCTAAGATGAAAGAGGGACTGTGCCTTGACGATGAACCTCCGTAGAGATTAAGCCATTGAGCATAGGTCTCTTTCACATGCTTTAAATAACAATTAATCGGTTGGAATAACTCTCAAACAAAAGAAGAGAAGAAGGGAGGGAGAACGCGTAAATGATTATACAAGATTGATTATATAACATGAGATAAAGAAGACTATCAACTCGAATGACTCGGTGTCTAAAGTCTAAACAACCGAAGCCATGAAGACGTACAATACAACAAGCAAAGTATTCAAAGCATAAACTAATCAAATGAAATAAAACAAACCTAAAAAGCCCCTAAAGCACAAAAAAACCGTAGCTAAAAGTGCCTTAAGGAGCACAAAAAGATAGGTAAAAGCAAGAAGACACTAAACTAGTAAACAAGAATGAGGAGAGGTGGTTAACTCCTCCACTTTTGAGACTTCAAACCATGTTTTTTAGCCCTTTCTAAACTCTGAAAAAAACAGTTTAAAATTCAAAGAAAAGAGTGTAAAAACAAGGGTGTGAGCTATGAAGTAAGGTGCAAGAAAGGGTGTTAATTCTTTCTACATTTGGTAGATATTCAAGCCCAAGTTTCAACACTTAAAATGGATCCAAAATAGCACAAGAACACAAGAAATAGATAGAGATATATTGAAATGAAAGCAAAAGCAAAGGTGACAAGCTTATACTTCTTGAAGAAAACAAGCTTTGTTTACAAATCAAACTCAATCCTAGCACACTCTCAAGGTTGAATTTTGATTCTCAAGGCTCAACCAAGGCTCCAAAGTTAAGGTTTGAGGGTGTGTATGGTGTATAGATATAGCTCAAGGATGGTAAGCTTGCTCAAAGATGGCTTGGCAAGGAAGAAGGAGCTCTCAAGTGAGTGTATAGGCTTTTTTGAAATTTTACAATCCTCAAAACAGAGATATGACCTCGTATTTATAGAATTTGAGCAAAATAGGTCAAAATATCTTGAAAAATAGACAACTGGCGGGCTCCTACTCAGAATAGTATTTCTCTCCAACAAGGCACGGTCGGGCCCTTATGTGCTCCCCTGTTCCTCTGCTTCAGGCTCAGTGTAGGGTGGCACAATGTTTAATAAAGGACCCCTGAGGTATGTATAAAGGTTTTGGGATTGTTTTAGATCTCGATCTTGGATTCCTTCGTTAAGAATTCGAATCATACACAATGTAACTTTCATCATCGAGTGCCCAAAACAAAGTGCCCAAGTCTTGCGAGCAGTCAAAAATAGGGTGTCTACAGCTGCCCCTCTTTGATAGAGCTTAAAGTCATGTAATGACGTGAGTGAATGTCAAAGCCCAAAGAGGACCCATTTGACAAGGCCATAAGACTTAGGCAAGGAAATCAAGACATAAATGCAATGGTTGAACTCGAAAGTTGCCTATGTATCCCTTTGCAAGGAATCAAAACCATGTCGTTCGAGGGCAAGGTGCAAAATGATATGCAGAAAATCACTTATGATCATGCAATGAAACAATGTAATGAAACATTTGAATGAAAATAACAAGCGATGAAACAATGCTACAATCAAAACAAGAATGCAACGTTGAATAAAAGCAGAAATCAAAGCAAAACAAATCCAGTCATGTCTCAAAATATATTTGCAGGCTTGCAAAAATATTGGGAGCTCACAAAGCTCGCTCAGCGCAAAAAGCTTTGCTCGAGCGAAGAGGCCAAATTTTGGACAACAACAGTTTGAACCAACTAGCAACCAACCTGTTCCAAACACACCCAAGACACTCCAAAACTCAAACTCAATGAGAAATGAGGGAAAAAGTCATGAACAACAATACGAAGTGTAGACACCCCATTTTTGACCGACCTTAAGACTCAGACGTCACCGATTGAGCACTCGGTGATGGTGCATATTGTGCTCATTCAGAAGTTTCAGAGTCTCAGCTGCGAGCCTTGCCTCCGGACTTCCGGGCTCTTTCGTGTCTTGCCTCGGTTTGCGAACCAAGCTCCGTTTTCTCTGTTTTCTCTTCCCGAAGGGAGGGAGTGGTCTCGTAGATCATCTCTCAGTGACCGTAGGCTACATTTCATGGTCGTAGGCCATTTTTCCCGTTTGGAGCCCGGTTTCCAGTTTTTTGGAGCCGATGGCCGTGTGCCTTGGTTCGGGACCGCTTAACCACCTCCGTTTGCCCCGATTTTTGGTATACACCCCACCACCATCCATTCCAATGACTTGGAGCTATTTTTCAGAGCTTAGGAGCACCATTTCTCAGACCAAGAGCTGCTGGTCCATTGGTATTCAAGGGTAAGCTTCTTTTCCTCTTTTTTGTTCCTATCTTGCTCTATATCTAAGCCTTGCTTGCAAGTATTTTTGGGCTCCGACCCAAACTGTAAATAGTCATATTTTGAGCTCCTTTTCATGTTTGATTAAGGACCTTTTGCTGTTTGAGGTCTCCTACTATCACTTGCCTCTTGAACTCTCTTTTAGGCCTATTTTTGCATGGTATTTTAGGCTTATTTGTGAGCTGTTTTGGACTTGGTCATAAACTGTAAAATGTCTTATTTTGAGCCCCTCTTCAACTTTGTTGAAGGGCTCTCTTCAGTTTGAGGCCGGCAGCTACCACTTGCCCCTTTATCTCTCTTTTAGACCTATTTTTGAGGGGAAATTTGAATTTCATTTCCCCCCCTTTTTCCTCCACTCCTTTGCCTATATAACCAACACCCCCAGCTGTGTTTTCAGAGGTCACAAAATTTGCTTTAAGGCTCTTGCATTATCTCTCTCTCTCTCTCTCTCTCTACTCCAAGCTTCAAAACCCCAAGTTTCCTACACCATTTCTACACTACCTCATAGCACAAAGCCTCCATACTCCATTCCAGACCTTTGAAGCTGATTTCCAGAGGTGAAGAGCTTCTAAACTTGGTCCAAAAGTCGTTGAAGCATTGGTCTTCAAGGGTAAGTCTTCTATCCCTCTCTTTGGCCCTATTTTTGCTCAATATATTAGCTCCTCTTGCTTGCATATTTGGGCTCCGACCCTAACTGAAAATAGTCTTATTTTAAGCTCTATTTCATGTTTGATTAAGGGCTTCTCCCTGTTTGAGGCTTGTTTTTTACACTTTGTGTTAAAAGCCTCTTTTAGGCCTCTTTCTTGCATAGTATTTTAGGCCTATTTGTAAA
>NW_021026420.1:500950-627773 GCF_004153795.1 Camellia sinensis | reverse complement strand
CTATATGGGAACATCATTTTCAGGTACAGGTAGCATGCCACCTCCAAGGACATAGCTTGGGAGGCTTGAGGCTGATGGTCTTTTGTTGTCTTTTCTCTTTTGATGTCTTACATGCAAATTCAAGCCGAGGGCTTTTACTGAGCTATTGGCAAATTTCTCTAGATGAATTTGCCACAATGAACATAGTAAATTTCTCTGAATGAATTTGACCTCACAAATTTCTCTGCTATTGGCAAATTTTTCTGGATGAATTTGACCTCATAAAATACAGTGTACAGAGTGATTTTATCTGTTAGTGACAAATTTCTCTGGATGAATTTGCCACAATGCACATAGTAAATTTCTCTCCTATTGGCAAATTTCTCAGAATGAATTTGACTTTACAAAACATAATGCACGTTTCAACAAACACAATGCACATATGAAATATAGCGATCCCGGTTGTCCCTTTACTGTTCTGTTATATTTCGGACTCGGTTCCGTGATGTTGGTAGTGGTACACCTTGTTGTCATCCTTTGATTCCACTTGATTAAGTTTTAGAATATGTGGTTGAAAGTTCAAGAAAAAGGGTCCAAGGGGTTCAACATTAGCCCGGAAGTGCGAAAAACGGGCGCCGGAGGGCGTCGGAGGATGTATAACTGGTTGCTGCAACAATTGCTGGCCTCCCACCCTTCAGTGACCTCCCCGGTGATAAAACAGAGGTACCTGCCAAAAATGAACGAAAACCGTTGCAAAACGAATGCTCGGGGACCAAAACGCGCAGTTCGGGGTCCCGAAAATGGGCTGTTAAGCACCAAAAGTGGCGTTCGGCCACGAAGTGGGTTTCTCGGGCCTCAGTGTCCCTCAAAAGGGAGAAAATAAGGAGTATGCCAAAAATCAGAGCAAACGGAGATGGTTAAGCGGTCCCGAACCGAGGCACACGGCCTGACGGCTCCGAAAACCGTAAACCGGACTCCGAAATGGGCAAAATGACCTATGACCACAAAATGTAGCCTACGGACATTGAGAGATGGTCTACGGGACCTCTCTCTTCCCTCAGGAAAAGAAACAGAGAAAACCGAGTCTGGTTCGCAAACCGAGACAAGGCATAGAAGAGGGTTCGGAAGTCCGGAGGCAGGGCTCGCAGCCGCGACTCTGAAGCTTCTGAACAAGCACATTATGCCTCATCACCAAGCGCTCAATCGGTGACGTCTGAGTCTTAAGGTCGGTCAAAAATGGGGTGTCTACACACATAACCACATACGAATTTCATTTCTAGATAATAATTGTCCCGCGGCAATGCCAAAGTTCTAATTAAAAACAGCAGTGATTAAGGGCCCTTCTAATAGACCTTCTAAAAACTCGTAGACTTAACTAACATCCTAGAAACTAAATCTCATACCCATATAATAACATAAGCATCTTATCATGTAAGCACACCGTACACACTAAAGTCTCTATCAAGCGAGACAAACCCATTGTGGCAATAACCACTTCCCTGGTATGCTCTGATACCAAGTTGTAATGCCCTGAAATAAATGCCATAAATCCATCCAAAACCATATATAAATAACAATATAAATCAAAGTATAACATCTTTTCATTTCATGTGAGTTAATGGTACAAAAGAGTTTAATACATGCAATTATACATTCATAAGCTCTATTCTAAATCTATAGCATGTGGCACCAATTCAATGACATGGAATTAGAGTTCAACAAAATAAATGCCCTATAGGCTTACATCTTTCCAAGACCATGGTTGGTTATAACAAAAGCGGATATAAATCCAATATATGTAAAGCCCTTGGCTTGAATCAAAACAATAACATAATCCACAAAAGAGAAGCCTTCAGCTCTGATTTCCCACCAAGCTATTGCCTTGGCAAAGGCATAACACCAACACCTAAAAATATTTTTCCCATACAGGGTAAGCCAAAGCCCAGCAGAAACAATTTAACACAATGTACAAATCTTAACAAAGATATAAATATGATATGTATATCTAATGCCCATGATAAAATCATTTATAACTTTTTCACAAAACCATGCCATGTCGAGCTTTATATCTCAATTTATTTTATCTCAACTCATAAGCCATTGACCATTTCATTCAAACAACCCGACTGAGGGTACAACTCAGTGGGTCTTTAACCAACACAACCATTATACAAATACTTCCATTTTTCCATTTTATGGATATTTCGTCCGCAGGAATCGGCACCCATATATCGGGTCTCTAACCAACACAACCATTGTACAAATACTTCCATTTTGCCATTTTATGAATATTTCATCAACGGGAATCGACACCCATGTATACGCGCAATTTTCGCGACTTTCACCCTGGACATACAGGCCAACTTAATTCAATGGAGTCGATGCCCTTTCTTCTCCCAAACATCATACATTTACAATATATCAAAGACATAGTCATATTCAATGACAATAGATAAGAGATTAGTTTCAATTCACCTAATCCTCATGCAATTTCTACAACAATCATAGTTATTCTCTACCGATAGCCCAAAACATATATTTCTAAACAGATATACAATCTCCAAGACAGATAAATTATCCAAATTTTAAAATAGGTGAGAGGTAATACATATCCAAGTCCACCATTTATATAAACCTTCATCCAATTTCATATTCCCAATACTAATTTTCATTTATTTATACAAAATAACTATTTGAGACATTTTAGGCAAAACTTCATTTTCTTCCAAAATCCACCTCAGGTATCAAAATCAGCAAATTATCACAACACAACCTCACATCTACTCCCATAACCATTTTTGGTACATACGTTTGAAAACCCCTCTTTTGTTTTTAAACAAAAACCCTAGGTTTGTTCAAAATCATTCAAAGTTCCAATATTCTTTAGGCATAAACAAATAACTAAGTTAAAACTCATAGAAGAGTATAGAAAGTCCTTACCTCAAGCTTAGAAGACCAAGGAAGAAATGGTGGAACTCCAAAGACACCGAAACCAAGCTTTACTCGGATAAAAAGAAAGCCCCCAGAGTGCTCTATCTTTTTATCAAAGAGAGATCCTTAGATCTAGGTGTATTTGTAAAGAGAAGTTGGGTTTTAGAGAGAGAGAGAGGGTCGATCTAGGGTTTTGAGAGAAAAAGATATGAAAAGGTGATGTAAAAAGGCACTGCTGCGAACTGATATACGCGCAGCTCGCTCGAGCGCAAGAGTTGTCGCTCGAGCGACCAGGCACAATAAGTTGTTCTACTCGAGTGCAAAAAGCTTCGCTCGAGCGCAGAATGCACACTCCCAGAAGTTTTATAGACAGAAGGCCATCGCTCGAGTGCAAGAACACTACCTCCCCAGTATTTTTGTAGGCCTGCAAAAATACTAGGATCTCACAAAGCTCGCTCGAGTGCAAAAAGCTTCTCTCAAGCAAAGATACCAAATTCTAGACAACAACAGTTTGAATCAACTAGCAACCAACCTGTTCCGAACACACCCAAGACACTCCAAAACTAAAACTCAATGAGAAATGAGGGAAAAAAATCATGAACAACAATACAAAGCCACGAAACCTGAGTCTAAAATATAAAAAGGGTCGGGTCAAAACCGGAATCGCTATAATAAATATTGTGCTAATCTAATTAATTGAATCTTGTAAATTAGTAGTCTATGCATGTGTGTGGTTGTGGTTCATTTTTAATTATCTAAAATTATCATTTCATACCATGGTTTAATTTAACTATTTATTATAATTTTGTACATTGATTTATTATTGTAAAATGCATGTGTAATATTCTCTATTGAGAATTTTAATAAAATGGTATAACACTTATGGTAATTGAATTTTGTAATTATTTGTGATTATTATTAAAAAAAATAGCTAAAATGATTAATGACATGTACAAAATTAACGATCAACAGTTAATACCGATAGTTCAGGGTGAGCCATGGTTTTTGATAATTTTTACATAATTGTGTTGCTAAACCCTAAGATGACACGAGACTTATTTGAACCATTATCGGTATTTGGTTTTGGGATAAGGGTGGACATGCGGGTGGCACGCAGAGAGGTCACGTACCCCTGGAAGACCGTTCCCTTGGGGCAGACGGCGGATACCACGACTTGGGTATATAACTCTAGGTATGGGCATTCTTTGTAGTTACAGTTGGTAACACTTAAATATTTGACCGAGGTTTTTCAAATTAACCGTGACCATGACTTAGTGGTTGGTAAGAAAATCTCTTTGGTGAGATTTTGAGTGTCACCTAAACGATTAAAATTGTTAAAATTATTTTAACGGTTGTTATATTGTTATTCTATTAATTTTTTTATTTTCTCTTAATTGTCATGATTATTAATCTGAATATTTTTCTCTTAAAAAGAATGATAGGTTTGTTATGTTTTCTTACTATGTTGGAAAACGCATGGCATATGTTTTGTTGTCCTGGCATTTTATGTCAGATTTTGACGAGGAATGAGTGAAAGATGAAATTGGAGACACTGCTAATATAGAGCCTTGGCTAACTTGAAGCCATGACTTTAGCAAAATAAAATTTTACTATCTATATACTAATGATTAAGGATGTTATAATATCGCTTAATGTTGTATTTGAACTTTGATTTTTTTTTTATTATTATTTAGTGTTGTTAAACTTTTGTTTGTGTAAGAATTGAAATTTTCCTATTAAGATGTTAAATTTTCAATTTAATAAGTTATTTTGTTATGTAATTTCCTATGATGTTCCAAAATAAATAAATAAATTGGGGCGTCACAATTTTGGTATCAGAGCTTAAATTTGAACCTTTGGGCCATGGGTAGCAATTATATTCTTTTTACGTTTAAGAAAACCTTATGTTGCCTTTTAATTTCCATAACATAACTAAGTTAGAACCTTTTGAATTGTAGGATACCAAGATCATCAGATGTTAACTCTTATGAGGAAGACTCGGTAGGAAATTATGAAATAGAGTTTGACCCGAGTGAAGAAGTGGAGTCACCAATAAAAGACTATGAGCCTGAGCCCGAAGAAAATGCATCTATATATGACCCAATGAAGGTGATTGTGATTGAGTCTGACACAAAGGAGAAACCTGCAGAGGGTAATACTGACCAAAGTATTGGAGATGTAGGGGTTATATTTGAAAATTGGAATGTTCAAAATGGGCTGCAAATTGGCTCGTATGTGTATGTTAGAATCTATCCATTAGGAAGTTGTGCTTGGAAGGCCGAAAGTTGGGTAGGTGCTTACATCAAACCTGTCCAGATTTTGAGGCAAGAAAATCCTTGGTTGTACTAGTCAGGCCATTTTCTGGATGGCTTTACTAACAGAATGGGCAATCTTTTTGATATTTGGAGCCTTCAGTATGTCATGCATGACCCAAACCGAATTGTGAGGACAAATGGATCAGTGGATTTCAAAGGTTGAAGAATTTATTAGAAGGAACATGTGCAGCAATTAGGATATTTTGTGCTTAAAGTAGTTGTTTTTGTGAGGGTGTTGTGACAATTCATCAGGCTTTTCCAAGCCACGTGGGAGCAGGAAGTCCTTGTAAGGAGGAACTATCCATGGCTATTTGATTTTTAGGTTAGAAGTCTTAAGGATTTACTAAGTAGGCCACTAATTGTTTTGTAAGCTTACAATGTCAAAATTGCCTAGTTTAAAGTTGTTAGTATAATTTACTCTTAACTAATATCTGTATTAACCTTGACTAGTAGGGGCTACCTTTTGTCTCGTATTAACTTGTAGTATTTTATTTTTATTTTGTTGTTTTGTAACTTGTCCCACCTTAATGAATGAAGTTTTCTTTTATGGAATCTTTAATTATTGTCTTTGCGTATATATATATAATGATGATGATATTAAATAAATAAATACATAAATCACAAATTACCAACAATTCCATCGTCTAAAATGGCCAGACGAACAAGAAATAATAACAACAGTAATGATGATGGAGTGTCTGATGGTGATGTTGCTTGGATTATACGCTCAATTTCCGATAGAGTAGACAATATACCACCTTGAAATCAAGATCAAAGCAAATTTGAAATGATAGAAAAGTTTGAAAAGCTACATACCCACAAATTCCTTGGTGGATCTAACCCCTATGAAGCTGAAGCTTGGTTAAGACAAATTAAGAAGTTTTTAGACACTTCTGACATCTGAAATGAGCAAGATATGGTGACTATGGCGGTGTTTCAAATGGAAGGGAAAGCAGATCATTGATGGGAAAAGATCAGAAGTACCCGACAAGTAAAAACATTGACTTGGAGGAAATTTGAAGACCTATTTATGGAAAAATATTTTCCTAACTCACTGTAGACACCCTATTTTTGACCACCCTTAAGACTTGGGCGCTTTGTTCCAAACACCCGATGATGAAAGTTACACTATGCAATCTTTTGAGTTCTCAACGAAGAAATTGGATTCAAACTCTAATCCCAAACCTTGCACCCCATTTTGGACAAACTATTTTAGACCTTAAAATCCTCTTTTTCAAAATATTTTTCCAAATGTTTCTATGATGTTCCGAGGTTCACATTTCGATTAAAATATTGCACTTTTTGGTAAACTGAGTAAGGACAAAGTGGAGATACATGGAAAGGAGGTGAAATATTTTAAATATACTTAAAACATCTTATTTATAGGTTTGGAGTTGAAGAAAATAGGAGGGGATGGAATAAAACTACTTCAGAGAAAGGTCGGGCATCAAACTGTTGAGAAAGAATGAGTAGCCTTCACTAAATTAGGAATATCTCTCTTACCACTTATAATTTAGATGTGAGGCTACCACCATTGGAAATTAGACTTCTAGGGCTTCAATTTAGACTCAAGAATTACCTAAAACTGAGTCCGGATGAGGAAGATTTGCCTGTTTGAAGTCGGGCCTGAAATGCAGTCTTTTGGACCCGACCGAGTCCATTTAGAACTGGTCGTGCCCCATTTAGACCCGGCTGGGTCTCAATGAAAACTTTTCCAGAGTCACTTTTTAGGCCCGACCGTATGTTTTTGGGCCTGGCCAGGTCTCAATGGCACAAAACAGACAGCTGGCGAGAAGTGAACAAATATCTTTGTTTCAAGATATTTTTGATCAAATTGGCTCAAATTCTATACATAGACCCTCTTCCTTCAGAATTCAAGGTTAACTAATTTTCCAAAAGTTTTGAAGAGCTAAATAGACCCCTTTCATCTTCCTTTCCCTTTTGACCCTCAAATCTTCTTTAGCTATACATACACCATTAGAGTTGTTCTTGAAGCTTTTGTTGAAGTTTCAAACCATGTTTCATAAAACTTGAGGGTGTTGGAATCAAGTTTGTTTAACTACAAGCATCCTCTCTTTCAAGAGGTATAACTTTTGCATATTCTTCCATATTTCTCTTTTATGTTTTTCTTCTCTTTTCCATGCTTTGTACACTGTTTTGGGACTGTTTTATGGGCTGAAATTTGTGATTTAAGAGCTACCAAAGGTGGAGGGGTTAACAACCCTTCCATGAACCTTATTTCAAGCTTATATCCTTGTGTTTCCCACTTATTTCTCTAATTTTAGCCATTGTCTGGGGACTACTTTTGGACTATTTGCAGAGGCTAAAATATGGTTTAGAAGTCTCAAAAGTGGAGGGGTTAGCCACCCCTCCTTAGCTTTGCTTACTAGCTTTGTATCTCTTTATTTTTGCCTATCTTTTGTGCTCTTTTAATAGGGTTTTAGCTACTGTTTTTTACACTTTAGGGGCTATTTTAGGGTTGTTTTAATTTCTTTAAATAGTTTATGCTTTGAATATTATGATTATTGTGTTGTAAGTCCTCATGGCTTTGATTGTTTAGGCCTTAGACACTGAGTCATTTGAGTTGATAGCTCTTTCTTAGTTAATTCCACGTAAAGAGTCTCACTTGTGTAGTAAATCAACATTGCATAATCATTTCTGCAACCTTCATTCTTTCTTGTTTATTTTTTTTTTTTTGAGAGTTGTTTCAACCGAATGTTGTTTAAACATGAGAAAGATACATACAATGCTAAATGGTTTAATCTCTTCAGAGGTTCATTATCAGGTCATTACGTCTCTCTAATGTCAAAAACAACTTCCCGTTTGACGCTTCTCTCCTTTTAGTGGACGTAACTCTCGTTATTGGACAAATTGATTAAGTAACGGAAAGGTAAATCAAAAAGGACTAATAAAAGTGGCTTAAAATCAATGAAACCGACATAAAGAACATGCTCTAAGTTGGTTGTATTTGGCCGGACGTTATGTCGAGTCCATCACTTTGTGAATTGTCACTTATCAATCCATGATATTTTGACGAGACTTGAGGTGTGTCTATCTCCCTCTTTGAGCCTCCATGATGAGAGGGAGAGGTGGCCATCTTCATTGCACTTATCAATTGTTTTGTCCAAATTGTGTTCAAAATCATCAAACCATCAACTTGTGCCAATTGATGGTTTCAGACTCGAATTCCCTCTTCTCTTGAGTTTCATGATAGAGGAGAATAGAAAGGACAAACATGGCTTGTAGTTGCTCTATCTGCACTATTTTCACCTCAGAGCACAAAAATAGATTTTTGCAAGAAATGAAGGCACGACTGGCCTTATTTGGGCCCGACCGGGTTTCATTAGGGACCGACCGGGCATCAATGTTTGGTAAGGCAGTGTGTTTTGCAGAAGAAGAGGGTAGTGATTGAAGGTAAAACAGGACAAATTCCAAGGAAGGCAGACAGAGTTATTTCTGAAAGCGCTACGAGCATGCCATCCTTGTGCTTCCATTGTAAATTTTAAATTAATGATTTCAATATTGTTGTAATTATCATCATCGTAATTAATATTGTTGTAGCAATGATTCATTAGATAGTTAGCTTATTTTGTTGTAATAAATTAGCGAGTTAGTTAATTATAGTTTAGCTAGTTAGTTATTTATTCATTCACTTGGCTTTGTAATAAATAGTTTAAAGCCGGACATTTGGACACTCATTTGGACCCTCTTGTGTGAGGGCCAACATGTGATAAGTTGTATGTCTTCCAACTCCATGTCTTTCTCCCTTTTACTTATTTGCTTATGATGGTTAGTATAGAACATCATTTTTCAAATTAGTATCTTTATTCTTTGCATCCATTGTCTTGCATGCATCTAATGTTCGGCTCATCATACTAACCAAATGTTTAAATTCATTACTTGAATGCGTGATTCATCACATGTCTTGAATGGAATCATATGCCATGTTCATAGACGAGCCTATTAACGTGTGCATTGCATTTAGTCATATTGCATTAGTTAGGAGCATGCATATTCTCTAATTATTTTTCTTTGTTTTGGCTTGGAGTACTAGATGGGCAATTTTGAGTTTTAGCATCTTACATCAAATGTTTGTGTTACCATGTCAAGCATATTTCCATGAGGCTAATTACTTAAATGATATACCTGTTTGAATGCTTGTGCATAGAGGCTGATTGCCAAAATTGGGACAAATTGATTAATGTACAAACTTACCTTTCTAGTGACGAGTATCAAAAACAATTTAAAAAAAAAAAACATGAAATCAAAGTGTTCCAATCTTTGCAATTAGTCTATACTTATCTGCGTCACATAGTAATGTTAGTCTAATAATCGAAACAAGAGCATATAATGTAGATAAAAATCACGTCATGATTAGTAGAGGCTGATCTTTGATCGGACGAGTGGGGTGCTCAATTTATGACCTTCCCCTCTAGTACCTAAGTTCCTGAGTTGAGATACTTTGGTAATGACAGATAAGTGGCCTTTGGAACGAGTCCAGGGTTTTCTAAATTTCTCAAAAATATTTAAGTGGTGACTCTGAAATCTGGCAAAGCAATCCATTTTTGGCATTTGATTCAAACATCGATTTTCTAAAAGAATTGCCAAATTTGGACTCTTTTTGTGTTTTCATTGTTTCACATTGCACTTGTGAAATCAAATTCAAAACCACGGGAGTCTGAACTGTAGGGCTAGTCGTTTTCGAAAGAAGCATGAAAAGTTGAGCTACAGTTTCTGGTGACTCCACTGGGGAAATTAGAGAACTTGACTCGAACTTCATGATGTGAAATTTTATCTACACTTATATGTTCTTTGCATTGCATTTGCATTGGTGCTCCTAAGCCACTGTGTTTGCCATCTGCTATTCCTGGATGGCTTGCCTAAAAAGCTTGCCAAAAGGCTAGCCAGTCGTGGGCTCTGCCATGTTGGAAACACAACCCTTGGATCTGGATTACTGCTGTACCATTTGATCCTCCTTTCGCTTCTCAGTGTTAGGTGTGAGAGGTATATTAGGTAATCTTGCTGAGGTACCCCATTTTGACCAATCGAACTAACTGCACATAGTCAGCCTTAGTGACTTTTCAAACATAAGACAGGATTCCCTCCTATTTACTAGCCTATTGTGATACCATTTGTTTGAATAGTAAAGCTACAAATCACTCCAAAAGCTACGACAGGGAAACCCTAAACTTTAATAGGGTTTTTTTGAGTGCTTTTGTGCAAAATGTGAAATCTTTGGCAATGTGTGATGTAATCTTGGGAGAGTCTTGATCTTGAGGAGATTACTTTCAAAATTTAACAATCATATCAAAATCAGATTTGGGTCGAAATCCAGGGGTTTGTGTTTGACATGGGTGAATTTGTGACAAAACTAGAACCAGGGCCAAAAAAAAATTATACCTTGCTTTGCTTTAACTGGCATACCCGGTATCCCGATTTGATGGGGCATTTGTTTTTAATGATAGATTTGTCTAAGCCAAAGAAAGAGCAGTACCCAACTCAGCAAAGGCCAAGTCCAATCTGACCTGGAAAGCCTTAACCCATCACAGTCCATCCAATCCCCAAAGGCTAACTCAGAAAAGATCCATCCAATGCCAAAAAGCCCATTCTAAAAAAGCCCAATCCAGTCAAACATGTCTAGACTAATCCAATTCAGATGCATCAAGTATAAACCAAGTCAAAATCCTTGTTAGTCAGCTCTCAGCTTACATCCATCCATTTCCCCGATTGCCAACTCAGCAGACCCGTGATGGCTCAGAGTCCAGAAGAAGTTGTGGCCATGACAATAGCCCTAAACCAGGGAATTACCATGCGGGATGAGACCATTGCTAAAATACAACGCCCATCTAGGGCACCTACCACACATCTAATCCTGGGCCCCTAGTCGAAATTCGACCCACCTCCACTAGTTGAAGATTTGCGAGGTCCAGATCCTTGAGAAGGATTGGCTCAAGCTCAAGTTTTCAGACCCTTGGTGCAGCTTAATGAGGG
The DNA here is from genome assembly GCF_004153795.1 of Camellia sinensis. Classification (NCBI taxonomy): domain Eukaryota; kingdom Viridiplantae; phylum Streptophyta; class Magnoliopsida; order Ericales; family Theaceae; genus Camellia; species Camellia sinensis. The sequence continues at coordinate 616,557 of NW_021026420.1, read as the reverse complement.
CCTTTTTCCCCTTGATATTAATGATCTCAACCCGACCTTGTTAAAAATTTTTAACCTTGAGAAGCAATTCAAAAAGGCACAGAAAATTAGCTCCATACTCGACATTAAGGATGGGTACACCGAGGCTGTCGTAAGGCTCCCAGACAAATTTAAAATGCCACCTATTGACCGTTTCGATGAGTCTGGAGATCCTATGGTGCATATTCGACTTTTCTTGGATGTCCTGAAACTGATGGGCCTGACTAACCCTCAAAAAATTTCTTTGTATGGAAGAACCTATCGGGTATAGTAGCCATTTGGTACACCAAGTTGGAGGATAAAGTAAAGTAGAACTGAGAAGATTTGGCTGAGGCGTTTGTCAATTAGTATTCTTAAAATACCCAAATTTAAATGACCACCTAAGAGCTTGAAGCAACCCACCAAAATTTTGAAGAACCATTTGTAGAATTTTTGCAAGGTGGAGAGCAAAGGCAACACAAATGACAAATCGACCTTCCAAGAGGGACCAAGTGTGGATAGCGGTACAAAACCTTGAGCCTAATATGTTACAAAAGTTAATAGTCGCTCCACTGTTCACTTTCAAAAATATGCATGAATTAGGGGTTCAGATTGAGACTGCATTTAACAAGGGGATTATTCCTAGAGCAAGCGAACCAACAATGAGGGTGTTTTTCAGGAGTACCAATGCTAGCAGTAGCACTATTCCCAAACCCACTGAAATCAATACCGTCACCACCAATCTCAAAATTACCGATACCTTTGCCAAATCCAACCCACAAATAGTTGGCCCAACCTGAGCTTAAGGAAGAACTTTCATCCCTCACAATATGAGCCTATCTAGCGCACTAAAAGTCCTGATGGAAAGAGGGTATCTCAAACCCTTTATCCCCAACCTCTTCCTGACCCACTCCCTGCTAGACATAACCCCACCAAATACTATACGTACCATCAGCAATGCAGTCATGGCATCGATCGTTGCTACCGTCTTTGTCATGAAGTTCAGAATCTCATCGACAACCAGACGAGAGCTCCACCTCAAAAACCCATCGTTACCACTAACCTACTTCCCATCCATGACCAAGTACCTTATCCTCACCTTAACCACATCCATACACTACCTCTTTCCTTCGACCCCAGTACATATATCATTCCATCCCACATGCCCAAGCCAGGGGTATTTATTGTTGAAAGTACTGATTTATGCATGATGGATGCACCCAATCCGGTTTGGGTATGCCTAAAACGCCAAATGGCCGAACCCATTGCTACTGAGATGTTAAGAATGATTGAATACCTTCAAGGAATAGTGGCAAATTTAACATTTGGGGTTTCGATCCTATCAAAAAACTCCCCAATCTTGCGGCGAGTTGTAGTTGGAAATAGCCAACCTAAAGCTCTCTCAAGTTCGGATGATGACATATCAACAACAAGTGGGCCTCGTTTCGATATAGCCACCCAATCCCTTGGCCAAGCTGAAGCAAGTGGCAAGAATAAAGCCAGGGAAAGTATTGATCCATATGCACATCTTTGGTGGGCTATTGAAACTTTGAAAGATAAAGGGTTGAACAAACAACAAGTGCTTTCAGTTGTTGCAAAGACTGAAGGTGACACTTTTGTAGCTCAAGTTGAGAGCATTTTGAATCAGGGGCAAACAATGAAAAGAGATGCTGTACCAAAAACACCCATCCTGATTCCAGTCCCAAGCCCATGAATACCCAGCTAACACCTTCCAACCCATTTGCCAATGTTTCTAAACCTAATGCTTCATCTTCCCAAAAACGAACCTTCGCCCATCTCCATATGAGCCCAACCCTCACCTTGAAGGTACTGATGGAGAAATGGCATATCAAACCGCTCAATCCTCGACCTCTTCCTAACCCTCTGCCACCTAGACATGACCCTACCCAATATTGCACATTTCATCAGTAATACGGTCATCATATTAATCGCTACTTTCGCCTTTGCCATGAAATTCAAGACTTGATTGACAATATGGTCATCACCCTACTTGAAAATCCCAAAGTTGTTAATAAACTTCTCTATAACCGCAATAGATTGCCACCCCATAACATAAGTCCCATCCATGGTTTGCCAACAACCAACATTGACCCCAGCCAGCACGGCCAAGGAGATGTGTGGGGACAACAAGGATAATTGTGAAGCTCAGTTTGTGAGACACAATTCGAAAGTTTGAAATAAATCCTACTGGGTGTGGATATTAGTATTGCTGAATTGAAGGTAGGTCTGGATCTTCCCGTGGGCTACTTGAAGTTGTTTTTGAAATTCTGCATATGGACTTGGAGAAGGAAAACCCCTTTTGTCTCAGAAATGCTTATTTTGTTTTGAGTTGTGTCCTGCAAATAGTCGTGTTGTGAGTTTTATTTTCTTTGTCTTTTCGTACGTCGTTGCGTCAGTTGAGTCTTTTCCTTTGAGTCGCTCCTGTGTACCTTCAAGTCTTTGTTTTGTTGTTTTAATAATAAGAAAGCACGAGTCAAATTTTTGATCGTTTTATTGTGCCTATAGTAACTCATGTGTGACCGTTTGAAAATAGAAAAGCTTTGCAATTGTTTTTTGAATGAGATTATGTTAATAAGTTCAAGTGATGAGAAGGATGCCCCAGATGGTTTGAGTGAATTCTGACTTATCGATGCAAAGCCCTTCATGTTTTAAGGAATTTAAACTGTTCCTTTTGCAAAACTTGCGAAGATAGGTTCAGAATTATGCGTGGTGTTCTATATTGTCCTGGGGATTCTCTTTTCCATTAGGCGATCATTTTGGCAAGCACAAGGCGGCTTTCAAACCTGCAAGTACCGGGCAGCTTTCAAACCTCACAAATCATAGAATTTCTTCCCTAGTGTTTTCATTATTTCGAAGAGAAAAGGATAAAAGAAACTAAAAACAAAGAGAAAGAAAGGAAGAAAAGAAGGAAAAAATAAGAAAAAAAGAAAGAAGAAAGAAGAAAAAGAAAAGAAAAGAAAAGGGAAAAAAAGTCAACAATCAAGCCAGGGGCATCCATTGGAATGAAATCCAATCAACTGTGAGGAAATGAACTTTTGTCTGAATTCAGGGAGGCCAATGCGAGGAAGTACCACATTGCGAGAAAAATCAACTCTGAAAATGGAGCAAAACAAAAGAAGAAGACATGCATATTAGAATGGAGAACCAAACTCAGATAAAGGTGAATCCAGTTCTCGTGTTAGGGCAAGGATGACTATTAATCAAATTTACCACAAATGTTGTAACGCTATCCTTGAGAGGTTCGCTAGGCTGAAAACCTGAAAAGGCGACCTGGGCAAAAGTTGGAGCATAAAAAATGAGAAATCCAAAAAATAGAGCTCGTAAGGTTAAAAACCCTGAAAGGGCAACTTTGGCAAAAGTTAGAGCACAAAAGGAGAGTGTCAACACCCAGAGTAAACCTCAACTATAAACTACGTTGACCTGATTCCCATTCTTGGGATACGTAGGCAACTTCATCCTGAAGTTTGGTCTTAACCATATCTATCTTGTTCATCTCGCCCCAATCATCTTGTCTGATTCACGTCGTCAGCTTCACATCAATCCATGAGCTACGCCGACTGCTGTGCATATCATACTTGTGTTGGGTAAGAAAGAACTAGCTTGAATCAACAAGTAGAGAAATTTTCAATACTTGAACTTATCAGTTGAATCTCTAACTTGAGCCAAAAATAAATCAAAACTCGGGTTTTACGAAATTGAGTTTTAAAGGGAACCTAAGTAATACTAGGGACACTATGAATGATTAGTCACCTTGAGTCTTTTTCAGCTTTTGGGTTAGTTGTGAGTTCCGTTGTGTCGTGCCTGGTGTTTCTCTCAATCTGTGCTCTTTATCAAAACATCATAGTGTGTCTGTCGCTCAAAAGCGCTCTTCATTGAGTCACCATAGTGTGTTTGTCGCTCAAAGTTCAACAGAGTGGCATCGCCAAAATTCCATACATGAATGTTCGCTCCAAACTCAAAAACAAGTCCATGTGTGGAATATATAAACAAACTGAGAGTGCCCATACAAGGGGCAGCACATTCATGATCATTGCAAAGTGTATGTGAGAAATCCGTCACTACTTTGGGGGAAAATGGAGAAGATTCTCAACATGCTGGTACAGAAGAGAAGCATCAGTCTGATTGGTTGGCAACTGTTCTAGGATTTGATGATCCCCATCACACGTGCTTGCATAATGTTAAAAAGGTGGCCAATGATTGGACCCTAGGGACACTTTTCAATACATCTGACCGCGCCATCCATCAAACAAGGGGCATGAACCCAACCGGTGGCCAATGACTAGACACTAGGAGCAATTTTCAGTACATCTGATTGGGTCATCATTTGAACAAGGGACATGAACCTAACCTTTCTCTCAATCTGCTTAGAGCCATTTATAGGGCACTTTCCCCTGGATTTGGGTAAACTCACTCCCATGATGATTCTGATATGATTCAGCTTTCAAAAATTGTCTCTAACCATTTTAAAACTCTCTTGGGATTGCTATTTTCCCCCCTAATTAATGCATGTGCTTTGGATTATGCATGCATGCTCATACATTCTAGGTGATTTGAATTGCCTGATTGTATCTGGCAAAGCAGTCCATGTTTGGCACTTCTTTCAAAAATCAGTTTTCTCAAAACGATTTGCCGGATTTGGACTCTTTGGTTCAGACTTAGAACCGTAACTATGAAAAGCCGAGTCCGAGCTGTAGCGAGGTCCCCCCGCGGCCCTGTTACAGGTACATGACGCATTACTCTGAGAACTGCTTATTTCCCTCTACATACCATGCATCTTTCATCTTATATCGCACTGTTTTGTTCACCTTGAGTTTTACACTGTTTTGTGCACCTTGTATCGCACTATTTTGTGCATGCACCTTGAGTTCGCACTGTTTTGTGCACTTTCATAGCAATGTTTCAGTCATTTTATATTACACTATTTTGTGCACTTTGAGTTTGCACTATTTTGTGCATTCACCTTGCATCACACTATTTTGTGCATTCATACATCTTCATTTTGTATCGCACTATTCTGTGCATCTTGTATCGCACTGTTTTTTGTACCTTGCATCGCACTGTTTTGTGCATTCATACATCTGTTCCCTTGTATTGCACTGCTTTGTGCACCTTGAGTTTGCACTATTTTGTGCACCTTACACCTTGTATCGCACTAGTTTGTGCACCTTGCATTTGCACTTTCGCACTGTTTTGTGCATTCACTTTGAGATTGCACTATTTTGTTTACTTTGTATCGCAGTATTTTGTGCATTCACTTTATATCGCACTGTTTTGTGCACTTTGAGATCACACTGTTTTGTGCACCTTGCATCGCACTGTATTGTGCACCCTTGTATTGCACTGTTTTGTGCACCCACATAGGACTGTTTTGTGCATTCACCTTGAGTTTGCACTGTTTTTTGCACCTTGTATCGCACTGTTTTGTGCATTCACATTCATTCACCCTGCACTATTTTGTGCACCTCTCCCACACTATCTTGTGCACCCACTGGATCTAGGAGACCTTAAATCCTCTAAAGGTGCAATTCCTTTGGTGTTTGTCGTGCCCGAACGGCTTCAAGTGGTCTGGTATAGCCACCTGGCTGTGTTTGTAATGAGTTCCTAGGAGATCAACTAAGACAGTAGAAACTAGAGTGCAAATTGCGATGCCTAGAACGCAAAGGTTCAAAATTTTCGAGACTAAAGTCTGGTTTAAATACTCTGGGGTGTATCCTTGGCTTGAAATCTGTATGGCAATACTATAAGTTGAGGTAGCTTTTATGCGCCTCAATTATGGATACTGAACCAACCTAGTCTGTCACCCTGTTGGAGAATAGGGAAAGTTGCAAACATAGCCAGAGAGAAAAAGTAGTACCCGTGGTCTAGAAGTGCAAGATGTAGGAAGAAGAAAAGGAAGATGCCCAGCAGCATAAGGTGCGTCATTGCCAATTACCCCTGCCAAGTACTTTCACTTCCCAGCTACTATATCATATCCATTATTATCTATTACCTCTATCGCATTGCATATAACATCTATCGCATGCATCTACCCCATTGTCCATTACATCCATCATATCATACCATTTTCTTACTTGCATCCTTTCCATATTAAGCTTAGTTTGGCATGTGCTCATACCTTTCCCTCGTTGAAACATGGTTCTGTCATGTATAAGTACCCATGCTACGCTGAGGCCAGTATTGAAAGTGTTGGCACCTTTTCTGTGTTAGACATGGTCTGTTTTTTCTCCACGCCCTCTCTAGGTAAGACATAGTTCGGCTTGCGCCCCTTACTCACTTCATCCATTGCATCCATTGCATTGTACTTTGTCTTGTTGCATTCAGCTTTCAGGATCACTATCTTTTCCCTAGCAAATCATTCCTCACTTATATCATACCACCCAATTACTTGTACTCTTTCTCTTTCTGTGAAAAATAGTTTTATAGGTGCTCGCACCCCTTTCACATTAAAACATGGTTCTGTTATGTGTAAGCATCCATACTGCGCTGAGGCCAGTATTGAGCATGTAGGCACTTAGCTTGTGTTAGGCGTCGTTTGGCTCGTGCCCATACTTCTTTTCTATATAAAACATAGTTTGATTTGCATCTCTATTCCTTTATGTTATTTCTGTAGAAGGCACTGCTCGTGGCTGAAATTGCTTACATTGTATATCATTTGCATGATTTTCTTACATTGTGTATCATTTTGCATTTTGTCCTTAAACTACATTGGTTTGATTCCTTGCAAAGGGATACGTAGGCAACCCTCGGGTTCAACCAACTGCATATGCATTTTGTTTGTTTGCCAAAGTCTTACGGCCTTGTCAAAATTGGTCGTCTTCGGGCTTTGACATTCACTCACGTCATTTCATGACTTCGAGCTCTATCAAAGAGGGTCAACTGTAGACACCCCATTTTTGACCACCCTTAAGACTTGGGCACTTTATTTCAAACACCCGATGATGAAAGTTACATTGTGCAATCTTTTGAGTTCTCAACGAAGAAATTTGGATTCAAGCTCTAATCCCAAACCTTGCACCTCATTTTGGCCAAACTATTTTAGACCTTAAAACCCACTTTTTCAAAATATTTTTCCAAATGTTTCTACGATGTTCAAGGCACACATTTCGATTAAAATATTGCACTTTTCGGTAAACTGAGTAAGGACAAAGTGGAGATTGTAGACACCCCATTTTTGACCGACCTTGAGACTCAGACGTCACCGATTGAGCGCTTGGTGATATTGCATAACGTGCTCGTTCAGAAGTTTCAGAGTCGCGGCTGCAAGCCCCGCCTCCGGACTTCCTTTAAAACATCTTATTTATAGGTTTGGAGTTGAAGAAAATAGGAGGGGATGGAAGAAAACTACTTTGGCCAAAGGTCGGGCATCAAACTGTTGAGAAAGAATGATCAGCCTTCACTAAATCAGGCATATCTCTCTGACCACTTAGAATTTAGATATGAGGCTACACCATTGGAAAGTAGACTTCCGAGGCTTCAATTTAGACTCAAGAATCACCTAAAACCGAGACCGGCTGAGAGGGATATGCCCATTTGAAGTCGGGCCTGAAATACAGTCTTTTGGACCCGGCTGGGTCCATTTAGAACCTGTCGTGCCTCATTTAGACCTGGCCGGGTCTCAATGAAAACTTTTCCAGAGTTTTTTTTTTAGGCCCGACCGGGTCTCAATGGCGTCAAACAGACAGTTGGCAGGAATTGGACAAATATATTTGTTTGAAGATATTTTTGATCAAATTGGCTCAAATTCTATAAATAGACCCTCCTCCTTCAGAATTCAAGGTTAGCAAATTTTCCAAAAGCTTTGAAGAACTAAATAGACATCCTTCCATCTTCCTTCCTCCTTTGACCCTCAAACCTTCTTTAGCTATACATACACAATGCATACACCATTAGAGCTTGTTCTTGAAGCTTTTGTTGAAGTTTCAAACCATGTTTCATAAAACTTGAGGGTGTTGGAATCAAGTTTTTTTAACTACAAGCATCCTCTCTTTCAATACGTATAGCTTTTGCATCTTCTTCCTTATTTCTCTTTTACTCTTTTCTTCTCTTTTCCATGCTTTGTAAACTGTTTTGGGACTATTTTGTGGGCTGAAATTTGTGATTTAAGAGCTACCAAAGGTAGACGGGTTAACCACCCTTCCTTGAACCTTATTCCAAGCTTATATCCTTGTGTTTCCCACTTGTTTCTCTGATTTTAGCCACTATTTTGGGACTATTTTTGGACTATTTGCAGAGGCTAAAATATGGTTTAGAAGTCCCAAAAGTGGAGGGGTTAGCCAACCCTCCTTAGCTTTGCTTACTAGCTTTGTATCTCTTTGTTTTTGCCTATCTTTTGTGCTCTTTTAAGATGGTTTTAGCTACTGTTTTTTACACTTTAGGGGTTGTTTTAGTGTTGTTTTAATTTATTTAAATAGCTTATGCTTTGAATACTATGATTGTTGTGTTGTAAGTCCTCATGGCTTCGGTTGTTTAGGCCTTAGACACCAAGTCATTTGAGTTGATAGCTCTTTCTTACTTAATTCCATGTAAAAAGTCTCACTCGTGTAGTAAATCAACCTTGCATAATCATTTCTGCAACCTTCATTATTTCTTGGTCTTTCTTTTCTTTTTGAGAGTTGTTTCAACAGAACATTGTTTAAATATGAGAAAGATACATACAATGCTAAATGGTTTAATCTCTTAGAAGGTTCATTATCAGGGCATTACGTCTCTCTAATGTCAAAAACAACTTCTCATTTGACGTTTCTCTCCTTTTAGTGGACGTAACTCTCATTATTGGACAAATTGATTAAGTAATGGAAAGGTAAATAAAAAAGGACTAATAAAAGTGGCTTAAAATCAATTAAACCGACATAAAGAACATGCTCTAAGTTGGTTGGATTCGGCCGGACGTTATGTCGAGTCCATCGCTTCGAGAATTGTCACTTATCAATCCATGATATTTTGACGAGACTTGAGGCGTGTCTATCTCCCTCTTTGAGCCTTCATGATGAGAGGGAGAGGTGGTCGTCTTCATTGCATTTATCAATTGTTTTGTCCAAATTGTGTTCGAAATCATCAGACCATCAACTTGTGCCAATTGATGGTTTCAGACTTGAATTCACTATTCTCTTGAGTTTCATGATAGAGGAGAACAAAAGGGACAAACATGGCTTGTAGTTGCTCTATCTGCACTGTTTTCACCTCAGAGCACAAAAAAAGATTTTTGCAAGAAATTAAGGCACGACCAGCCTTATTTGGGCCCGGTCGACCATCAATGTTTGGTAAGGCAGTGTGTTTTGCAAAAGCAGAGGGCAGTGACTGAAGGTGAAACAGGACAGATTCCAAGGAAGGCAGACAAAGTTACTTCTGAAAGCGCTACGAGCATGCCATCCTTGTGCTTTCATTGTAAATTGTAAATTAATGGTTTCAATATTGTTGTAATTATCATCATCATATGTAATATTGTTGTAGCAATGATTCGTTAGATAGTTAGCTTATTTTGTTGTAATAAATTAGCTAGTTAGTTAATTATAGTTTAGCTAGTTTGTTATTTATTCATTCACTTGGCTTTGTAATAATTAGTTTAAAGCCAGACATTTGGACACTCATTCGGAGGAGGAGGTCCAGTTCGAAACACCAAAAATCATCTTGCACCAGCATCTTATGCTGGAGGGTTGCAGCAGCAACAAGGGCAGAATCGGAGAAACCAGGAAGGAGAAAACTCTGAAAATGAATGGAAAGAAAGGTGTTTCAGTTGTGGTCAACGGGGGCATCGTTGGAGTGAGTGTTCTCAAGGTGGGGAATATTTTATGGATCAACGAGGAGCACAACAATACAACATATGCCAGCTAGGACAAGGTTCTAAACCCACTCAAACTACTTAGGCCAACAAGGGGCATCCATAAGCCTCTAGGAATGCGGGCCGGCCAAGAACACAACCACAAGGAGCTGGAGATGGAAAGAAACCAGAATGGACTAACCAACAAGCAACAAAAACAATGTACGCTCTTCAAGAAAAAGAAGATGTTGGTAACCCATCAGTAATTCAAGGTATGTTAACCCTCATGAATTCGTGGGTTAAAGTATTGTTTGACTCTAGAGCATTGCATTCTTTTATATCCACTGCATGTGTATCAAGTTTGGGTTTGGAGCCAGAAACATTAGAAATAGACATTTTTTGTTGTTTCATCCTTAGGTGGTAAAACTCGAGTAAATCGAGTATGTAAATCTTATGAACTAGAAATCTCCGGTTCATATTTGATCTATGTTCTAAGAGTTATGGAAATTTCTGATTTTATCCTCATTCTAGGAATGGATTGGTTATCAGTTCATCAAAGACTGTTACCATAAAACAGTGACGGCATCATCCCTTAATGGCACGAAATTTCAATTTAAAGGAGATATACAAGATTATTTAACCCTAACATGTCGCAAATCGCAGTGGCATGATCAACTAACTGGATGGTTGGCAAACTTAATTTTGGAAGACAAAAATCGAAAGGATCCAGGATTACCCCATGTGGTGTGCCAGTACGTTGACGTTTTTCCTGACGAATTACCAGGATTACCCCCAAAACGGGACATAGATTTTGCGATTGAGCTCCAATTTGGGACTTCATCAATTTCTATGGCACCACATCGTATGGCACCAGCTAAATTGCGAGAACTGAAAGAGCAATTACAAGAATTGTTGGATAAAAAGCTCATTAAACCAAACACGTCTCCATGCGAAGCACCACCATTATTCGCAAAGAAGAAGGATGAAACCTTGAGATTATGCATCAATTACTGACAACTAAATCGAGTCTCTATTAAAAGTCGATATCCGTTACCAAGAATTGATGACTTGTTCGATCAATTAAGATGTTCAAAATGTTTTTCCAAAATTGACCTTAGGTCTGGATATCACCAACTTCATGTCAAAGAAGAAGATATACCAAAAACCGCGTTTCGAACCCATTATGGCCATTATGAGTTCGTGGTAATGCCATTTGGTTTGACAAATGCGCCAGGGGTATTCATGAGTTTAATAAACAAAATTTGTATAACTTATTTGGACCAATTTGTGGTAGTATTCATTGATGATATTTTGATATACTAATGCTCAAGAGGAAGATCACTAAAACCATTTGAGAACCATTTTGAAAATTCTAAGGGAGAACCAATTGTATGCTAAAGCTATCAAATGCGAATTTTGGTTGAAGGAAGTAAAATTCTTAGGTCATGTTGTGTCTGAATCGGGAATATCAATGGATCCTGCTAAAGTAGAAGCAGTAATGGAATCGAAATAACCTAAGAATACATTTGAGGTTCGTAGTTTCTTAGGATTAGCAGATTATTATAGGAGATTCATTCAAGATTTCTCCAAAATAGCCAAGTCAATGACACTCTTAACACAAAAAGGAGTAAAGTTTGAATGGAATGAAACTTATGAGAAATCGTTTCAAGAACTCAAGAAGAGACTAACAAGCGCTCCTATACTAATCATACCCGAGCGTGACATTGGTACACAGTTTATTGTGATGCCTCTAAAGAAGGGTTAGGTATCATGTTAATGCAAAATGGGAAGGTAGTGGATTATGGATCAAGACAATTGAAGAATCATGAGAAACATTACCCTACACACGATCTAAAATTGGCGGTTGTAGTCTATGTATTTAAGACTTGGCGACACTACCTTTATGGCAAAAAGTTCGACATATTTACCGACAACAAAAGCTTGAAGTACTTGTTCACACAAAGAGATTTGAACATGAGACAGAGATGCTGGATGGAGTACCTTGAAGATTACTAATTCACTTTGTCTTATCATCCTGGGAAGGCTAATGTTGTAGCAGATGCACTAAGTCGAAAGACAAGAGAGAATGTCGCCAACATATCAATTAAAGAATAGGAAATGGTAAGTACTATGAATAAGTTTAGATTACAAACAGAGACTCAAAATGGAAAGGCTGGGTTGTTTGCAATAGTTACAACACCTCAACTTCTTACCAAAGTGTTGGAAGCTCAAAGATTTGATCAAGAGACCGACTTCATTAAGGCACGATTAGTATCAAGATAGTCTTCACTGGATTGGACGCTCTATCAACATGGTAGTTTAAGGTATTTAGGTAGAATTTTTGTGCCAAATCTCAAACAATTGAGAGAAGAAGTACTTAAAGAATTTCACCATTTAGTTTTTGTAATTCATCTAGGAGAAAACAAGATGTACCAGGATCTCAAGCGACGGTATTGGTGGAGTGGAATGAAAAAGGACATTGCTTAATTCATATCTAAGTTCTTAACGTGTCAGCAAGTGAAGGCAGAACATCAGAAGCCGGCAAAGAAACTCCAACCTTTACCAATACCCAAATGAAATGGGAACACATAACAATGGATTTTTTAATGGGACTACCCCAGTCGCCGTAAGGCCATGATGCCATTTGGGTTGTGGTTGATCAGTTAACAAAGATGGCACATTTCCTACCAACAGGACTAGCAGAAGCACTTGAATCATTAAGTCGATTATTTATTCGAGAAATTAGTAGGTTACACGAAGTACTAGTTTTAATAGTGTCAGATCGTGACCCTCGTTTTATGTCACAATTTTGGCAAAGTCTGCAAAAAGCTATGGGTACAAAGTTGTGTTTTAGTACGACTTTTCACCCTCAAACTGATGGTCAATTAGAAAGAACAATTCAAACTTTGGAAGACAAGCTTCGAGCTTGTGTGATTGATTTCAAGGGTAGTTGGGAGAGACACTTACCATTAATCGAATTCTTTTACAATAACAATTTTCAAGCAAGTATTGGTATGGCACCGTTTGAGGCTTTGTATGGACGGCCTTGTTGATTACCAATATGTTGGACGGAAGTTGAAGAAGCACCCCTTTAAGGGCCAGAATTAGTTCAAGAACTACCAAGCAGGTGAAATTAATTAGACAAAGACTTGAGAACCGCTCATAGTAGGTAGAAAAGTAATACAGATCAAAGGAGAAGACCTTTAGCATTTCAAGTTGGAGATCATGTGTTCCTAAAAATATAACCTCGTCAAGTAGTTGTTCATTTCGGAAAGAAGGGAAAGCTATCACCTCACTTTATTAGGCCTTTTGAAATTTGGGATAAAGTATGAGAGGTGGCATACTGTTTGGCTCTATCACCTCAACTAGCTGGGGTACATAATGTTTTTCATATCTCTATACTATAGAAATGCGAGCCGCACCTTTATCAAATCATCAACTGGGAGGAAATTAATCTTGATGAAGATGTGACATTTGAGGAAAAGCTTGTCAAAATTTTAGATCGTCGCGAGACGAATTTACGAGGTAAAACTATACCATTGGTTTGAGTTCTCTAGAGACATCATGGGATGGAGGAGTCACCATGGGAACGAGAAGATATGATACGTATAAATTACCCTCAATTTTTCAAAACTAAAGGTACGAATTAATTTCGAGGACCAAATTTCTTTTAGGGGGGTAAGTTGTGAGAACCCCACATTTAATTATTCTTAAATAATAATAATAATAATAATAATAATAATAATAATAATAATAATAATAATAATAATAATAATAATAATAATAATAATAATAATTTTGCATCATAAGATGTGAATAACAAATTAATTTTATCTAAAATCTATTTAAAATATATATTAGTGTATAAGTTAGTTTTAAACCAATCCAATTCAATCACTAACAAAAACATTTTTACAAATAATAATTTTGTGGGTATTCAATATTTATTGTTTATAATTTAATTTAACCAGGATTCAACATTGTGACAACTCTATTCTATATTAAGCTTTTAATTCATTAATTATATATGTGTTTATATGCCTAATATGAATTTGAATACTAATTATGTATTCCATGTGATTTTTGGATGCCTATCTGTTGATTGTAGAAAAATCTATTGCAATCTTTGCTGTAATCTGAAATTGAGGGCTGTAAAGGCAGCAGAAACTAAAATTGATTAATTTATTGCGATTAGCGTAATTTTTAGAGCCTACGGTGAAATTTAATTAAAAATTTATTCGGATCAAATTAATTAGATAAAATTGAATTAAATTAAGGTTGATTAGTCTTAATCATGCTTAATTAGCTTAAGCTAATCACCCACTATATATATGTTGAGTTAGTGCCTAGGCTCATAACTTTGAGCTCATCTTCAACATTTTGCTGAGATTAAGCTATATATATATATATATATAGAGAGAGAGAGAGAGAGAGAGAGAGCTCTTCATCTTAGAGAGATAGGAGCTCAATCTTGTGGAATTGGCATGGAGGATTGAAGAATTTGGAAGCTAGGCTCAAGAAATTGCTATACCTAGCCTCATTGAAGATAGTAGGTAAGAGTTTGAACCTCAATTTGTGAGTTAAGTCACTTAAATTGTGGATTTAAGAAGATAATGACATTAAATGTGTGAGTTGAACAAAGATTGTAGGAATTGAGATGAAATTGTACGTGCATGCAAGTATTTGCTTTGCTTCTTTTAGTTTTGGGCATGAACTTTGATAATCATGTTGAATTGGGAGTTGTCACTTACATGCATTCATGCTTTCTAAGTCTTGAAGGTTTGAAATACATCAATTCATGAATTGGAAGAGTTTCATACTCTTGTCATCCATGTTGAATTTAGAAGATGAATATGTAGAATTTCATCATTTTGGGTTTGAAATCTATGGTTCATGATGAAATTAGAAGTTATATTGCACATGCATCATTGTTTCATAAGTCTTGGAAGCTTAATTTTATGTTTGGAACGTCATGAAAAGAGTTTTGAAATTAATCCTCACGTGAATGAAGATTTGAGTTCAATTTTGGTAAATTCATGAGGTTTTGAGCAAACGATTTATGGATGATCTTGTGTTTGAGTTTTCAAAAATGTTTTTTTGATTATCAAAGTGTTTTCATGAGTTTGTAATGGCCATGCAAGCTTTTACATGTTAAAATGCATTTTTGGAACTCAGATTTTCTATTTTGAAACCCAGAAAATTCACAAATGGCTCAAACGACCAAGTGGTGGCTCGAGCCAACATTGTGAGCTCCCAGTATTTTACACTTTGCAAAGTTGGCTCAAGCAACCAAATGGTGGCTTAAGCGAACTCAGTTTATGCCTTCAGCTGGCTCTAGCGACAAAAAGTTGGCTCTAGCCAACAGCTCTTTTTCAGCATGTTTTCAAAAGGTGTTTCGAGTTCATATCTTCGTTCCCATCTCTTTCTGGGCATTATTAAGCATGAATTATGACTTATTAAGGACCAATATGCTAAGAAACAACATAAGTAAATGATTAGGAAAGAGAGGAAAGACTCATTTGGTTTGAACATTGAGTTTCATCCTTTAAGTATAAGCCTTGTAATCCATGTTTTTGAAAGAATTTCTAAGTATTATTTGAAGTTGTGGATAAGCCATGCAAGTTATAATTTGAACACTCTTAGGCATACATTGTGCATTCTAAATGAATTAGAAGGTTAGAAAAGAGCCTAAGAGAATTAAACAAGTTAATAAGCGGATTAAATAGCACTGTAATCCGATTTGTTTATGTTTATGAATTGTCTAGGAGCATCCATGAGGACGAATCAACACTCCAAACACTGTGAGTAATATCTTAGTAAAGATATTTTCATGTATGTTATTTTCTAAATGCAACCTATGTGGTAAGTTTTTGAACTCATGAATTTGTATTATGAGTGAGTATTCCACCTGTCTGATTTGTAAAAGACTTGAAATGAGATTGATAAGCATGAAATTATAAGATTGGAAAAAATTTGAAGTTTTGCTTCTGCATTTGGCCCCATATTATTACCTTTTAATTGATTTTTGTCTGCTGCCATAGATAATCTCATGATTACTGGCCAGTTATGATCCTAACCTATAGGGGCGGGTTTAGGTCATGACAAACATAATAATTATTTTTACTAAATATCTTAGTTGAAAACCTGAATTAATTAATTTTAAGAAACTCACAAAAAAAAATTTAAAATTTGGTGGCAACGTGGGTGATTTATCACCCAACACTTGTATACATGCATGTAATACTAGGGAAATAGGATCATTATTTGTGTTGGATTTAGAAGATATGATGGGATGCAATTAAATGATGTGTGAGAGAGAGAGAGAGAGAGAGTGAAAGTCTCAGGCGATGAGCTTCTATATATACATATGGTTTGCACCCTTCTCCTCAACTAATCGTAAATAAATAAATAAATTAATTAAAAAAAAAAAACTCACAAAAAAAAATTTAAAATTTGGTGGCAACGTGGGTGATTTATCACCCAACACTTGTATACATGCATGTAATACTAGGGAAATAGGATCATTATTTGTGTTGGATTTAGAAGATATGATGGGATGCAATTAAATGATGTGTGAGAGAGAGAGAGAGAGTGAAAGCCTCAGGCGATGAGCTTCTATATATACATATGGTTTGCACCCTTCTCCTCAACTAATCGTAAATAAATAAATTAATTAATTAAAAAAAAAACTATGAGCAAAGCTAAGTCAAAATAGAAAGAAGAATAGTAGAAGATCAAAAATCTGATTATTTTTCCTACCATTTCATCACCCCATTTCAATCCTATTATTAAGTAAGAAAACCCCCTCAACCCTCTCATTTTTTTTATTTGTTGAAATTTTCAGATTTGTGTTCATATCATTGTAGATAGAATTTTATTTATAGTTGTATATAAATTTTGTGATTTGTATATCAAATATTTGAAGGTTATTTTATATTAATAGCCTTAAAATCATGATTAAATTTTGGAATTCGAGTTGCATGTGTAGTTTGTGCCATTAAAAAGATAATTAAAGATTTTATTTGATTTGATTATATGACTCTTAAATCTGTTAGAAACTTGTACAAATTTTTAGACAAATTTATACTCAAAATTTAGAGATTATTTCTCTACAAAATTGTTAAGAATGATGTCTAGTTCATCCATAAATTTTTGTAACAATTATTCTAGTTTTTTATGAATTTATACACAATTTTAATTAAATCTGAAACTGTAGACAGAATTTACTACATGTTTGAAAAATCATTAAAAATCCTATATTAAACCAAATCTTGTAATTTCTAAATATATAATGAAATTTGAGAAGTCTAGTTTCATAATAAACTTTTAGATTATGGAATTGATTTATAAATTTAAGTGTGAAATTATTTTAAGAAAATGTGACGAATCTGTGTCATGGAATTTCTTGATATTTTACATAATTATTTATAACTTATTTTTGGGATTTCTTTCTGTACAATGACCATAACATGTTTGTTGAATATTCCATGTAATTCCATGAATTTTAGAATTGTATAAATAATTTATTTATAATTTTAATTACGAAAAGTATGTGTTTGAAATTTTCTGGGCAGATTGAGAAGGAACCAAGATTATTACTTCAATTATTTATTTGAACTAAAAAAAATATTGTGCTAATCTAATTAATTGGATCTTGTAAATTAGTAGTCCATGCATATGTGTGGTTGTGGTTCATTTTTAAGTATCTAAAATTATCACTTCATACCATGATTTAATTTAGCTGTTTATTATAATTTTGTACATTGATTGATTATTGTAAAACGCATGTGTAATATTTTCTGTTAAGAATTTTAATAAAATGGTATAACACTTATGGTAATTGAATTTTGTAATTATTTGTGATTATTATAAAAAAAAATTAGCTAAAATGATTAACGGCATATATGAAATTAATGATTGATAGTTAATACCAGTAGTTTAAGGTGAGCCCTGGTTTTTGATAATTTTTACAAAATTATGTCGCGAAACCCTAAGATGGCACAAGACTTATTTGACCCCTTCTCAGTATTTGGTTTTGAAATAAGGGTAGATGTGCGGGTGGCACGTAAGGAGGTTACGTACCCTTGGCAAACTGTCCCCTTGGGGCAGACCACAAATGCCACAATTTTGGTATATAACTTTGGGTGTGGGCATACTTGGTAGTTACAGTTGGTAATACTTGAATATTTGACTAAGGGGGGTTTTCAAATTAACCGTGGTTATGACTTAATGGTTGGTAAGAAAATCTCTTTGGTGAGATTTTGAGTGTCACCTAAACTATTAAAATTGTTAAAATTATTTTAATGGTTGTTATATTTTTATTCTATTAATTTTGTTAATTTCTCTTACTTGTCACGATTATTAATTTGATTAGTTTTCTCATAAAAAGAAAGGTAGGTTTGTTATGTTTTCTTATGGTGTTGCAAAAGTCATGGCATATGTTTTGTTGTCCTGGCGTTTTATGCCAGATTTTGACGAGGAAGGAGTGGAAGTTGAAATTGGAGCTGCTGCTAATTTAGAGCACTAGCTAACTTGAAGCCCTGACTTTAGCAAAATAAAATGTTACTATCTTAAGTATTAATGGTTAAGGATGCTATAATGTCGCTTAATGCTATATATGGATTTTTTAATTTTTCATATTATTATTTAGTGTTGTTAAACTTTTGATTGTGTGAGAATTGAATTTTTCCTATTAAGATATTAAATTTTCAATTTAATAAGTTATTTTTTTATTTAATTTCCTATGATGTTCCAAAAAAAAAAATTGGGACATCACAGTATGCAATTATGATTGTGCCTAAGATTGCAGCCTTGTATTATGCTGAAGCTCTGCAGCACTTGTCACTTTGGCAGTGGCCTTGATTGTGGATGTAGCGGGAGCTCTTCGAGCTTCAGCAGTTGCCTTGATTGTGGCTACAGCTTGGGCTCTTGCTTTGTTTGCTTATCAGCTCGAACCCAACCCGGCTCAATGAATGACCACCCTTACTTGTGCATCATTAAGAGCATCTCTACTCAAACCTTCAAAATTTTGTGTGCCAAATTTTTTTGAACACTTAGTTGACAAATTCATGTCAATTTGACATAGAAACTCTTCGTCCAATATGTCAAATCTATTATTCAATTATTTTCAAAAAATTAAATTATTTTATTGGGTGGATTCAACATTTGACATCAACATCGGGCATGTCAAATTTGACATGTTGAGTTCTTGCCAAGTGCCAACCTAGGATTTGGCATGTTGGGTAAAATTAATGCCTGATGCCAAAATATGACTGTTAGAGTGTCACATCAGATTTGAAGTATCGGGTGGAGGTACTCTAAGACCCACAAGTTTTGTATAGATCAAAAAGTCCTAATAGTTAGGCTTAAAGAATTTTTTTGACAATTTTATAAATTTATCGCTAAAAATTGACAACTAATGACATTTTTATAAATTTGTCGCTAAAAAATGATAATTAGTGACGTTTTCTATATCATCTGTCACTAAAAATGACAATTAGTGTTGTTTTTCTATAATGAATTTTTTAAACTGTCGTTAAAAACAAACAATTAGTGACACTCTTTATGAAAACATCGCTATAAAAATAAAAATAAAAATAGAATTTTATGATAACAATAAAAAATGGACAGGATTTTTTAATACACCATAGGACTTATTAGTGTATCCAGCTTTCTAATAAGATTTTTATACTTTGATCATTGTGTCATTTTAGTTCTTGTCATTTCAATTAGCTCGATCTAAATTTATGATTTTATCTCAATTTGATCGAATTGATTACAAATCTTAACATTTCTTTATAAAAATGTGCACATAAGTGCCATATGTTATATTTTTAAAGACAAAAATTATAAATTTACTCAACTTAGTGAGTTAATCTCAACCAATTTAGTGATAATTGTTTGTAAAAAAACACTAATAATATTATCAATTTGACCAAATTGACGCACAATTTAAAATTAATAGTCAAAATTAAACTAATTAAAAATGTAAGGATTAAAATGATACAAAAGTTAAAATTTAGAGACCACGCGGGTATAATTTGCCTGTTATTTTATAACACAACAAACGTCATAATAGTGCATAACTTTTATTGCCAATTTGAATATAGGGGGTTTGTTTTGCCTCTCTTTTGTTCCCATACAAGTCAGGTAGATGAGGTTTAATTGTGAATTACATCATGTTTTTTTCAAAAAATAAATATTAAAAAAATAAAAACATCATTAGAAGGACCATAATTGAAAGCTTGCGGATTGAGCGCTCCATTGATCTCTTTTGTGTGTGTTTTTGTAAGAATGGTTTTGGGAAAATAGTTTTTACTTAAACTTTGATCTATTTTTTAAGTGGGGTCTATGCACCGAGGTTGGCGGGTATTGGTGGTAACGCGTTTTATGTCGCGTTGTGATTTACATAGTATATTTGGTTGTTCAAAACTATTATCGGGTGAATGGGAAATTGAAACTAAAGTAAGCTCCATGAAAATGGTGTTTTGGTGGGTTTTCCAAATTGAAAGAAAGAAAGTTTGTCCCACATTGCTTGGCTAGGCTAACATTGTATGGGTTTATAAACCTTGGCATCACAACTTGGGGACGGCCCTGTAGACACCCCATTTTTGACCGTCCTCAAGACTTGGACGTCATCGTTTTACTTAAACTTTGATCTATTTTTTAAGTGGGGTCTATGCACCGAGGTTGGCGGGTATTGGTGGTAACGCGTTTTATGTCGCGTTGTGATTTACATAGTATATTTGGTTGTTCAAAACTATTATCGGGTGAATGGGAAATTGAAACTAAAGTAAGCTCCATGAAAATGGTGTTTTGGTGGGTTTTCCAAATTGAAAGAAAGAAAGCTTGTCCCACATTGCTTGGCTAGGCTAACATTGTATGGGTTTATAAACCTTGGCTTCACAACTTGGGGACGGCCCTGTAGACACCCCATTTTTTACCGTCCTCAAGACTTGGACGTCATCGTTTGAACACTCGATGATCATCCATGTTTGTGTTCGTTTTGAGTTCCCGGAGGTCTCGGTTGCGCGCCTTGCCTTAGGATCTCTCAACTTGACTGTTTTGTGCTTGGCTGGACCAAGGACTTGTGATTTTTGCACCTGAGGGTAGGAAGTGGCTTGTTGGCCACCCCCCTTAACCCACCGGCCGTGGCCTAAGGCCACCAGCCTTGCTTTCTTGCCACCGGCCAAGTGTATTGGTCGATCGGTACTTTATTTAGTCGGCCGGCCATGGTGTTGGTCGATCGGCCATTTTTTGCTGGCCGAACCCTGTTCATCTGCTTTAGGTAGATATTTTGTGCCAGCTGGCATAGACCCTATCCTCCATACACATGTATGGAGGATTTTGAACCTTTGTTTTAGCTTCTTGAGGAAGCTTGAACCTTTGTTTTAGCTTTTTGAGGAAGCTTGAACCTTTTGAACCCTGCTCTAGCTTCTCCAAGAAACTTGAACCTTTTGCTCTAGCTTCTCCTAGAAGCTTGAACCCTCTTGTTTCTCTATAAGAGAGGGCCTCCCTCTCCTTTAGAGAGGTTGAAAATTTTGTCTAAGGCACAAGAGATATATCTCTCTCTATATCTCTATATTTTGGGTTCAAAAGAGTGAGAATCTTGGCCGCTTTGCACACCACCTCACAACCACACACCTCCACCATTCATCTAAGGTTCTTGGAGGATATTTTTAGAGGTTAAAGAGCTGGTTTTTGGTCCAAGAACCTGCCGGTTTTGCTAAGCTACAAGGGTAACTCCTTTTCCCTCTTTATTCCCCATTTTTGCACAAGATTTTAGCCTATCTTGCATGCTGTTTTGAGCTTAGTGTATAACTCATAAAAGTTCTTTTTTTTCATGCTTTTAATCTTTGTTTAAGATCACTTTTGTATTTGGGTTTGTTTACCCCCTCTTAGGCCTTGTTTGGCCTCATTTTTTTGCCTTTTTGGTGAGCTTTAGGACCACCTTGTATTGGCCTTCTCACCATTGAAATCCAGACAGATTTCAGTGGTGGGGATGGTGTTTTGATGTCTTAAGAAGGAGAGGGCCATCCCCTCTCCTTTGTTGTCTTGTTTACTAGCATATTTGGCCTATCAAAGGAGCATATGTTTATATCATTTGGAGGCCTATTCCAGGCACTTTTTGGTGACTTTTGGGACCTTCCTAGCCTCTGTCCATGGCTGGTTTGGTCCCCTTTTGTTTGCCTCTTGCATGTGTAGAGTAATCCCTTTCATAGCTTATCAAAGTAGCACATCATTCTTGCATGTATTGACCATGTTTCAGTGGGTTTTTGGTCATATTTTGGCATACCATGATTTTGTTTTTGGCTGGTTTGGTGGTCCCTCACATGCTTCATAGGCTTGTAGTGTAAATCATGCTTACTATCTCACATTGCATGTTGTTTTGGCCCCCTATTCTAGCACCTTTTGGCCATACTAAAAACATGTTTTGTTCATATTTTGGGCTATCTTAGCTCTGTTTTTAGGCCTCTTGGCCGATTGGTGCTTGCCATGCATGGTTGTAGTGTAATAGCCTTGCTTACCTTTGAGTTTTGGGGTCCCTTACATGTGTTTCTTAAGGCATTTTAGTGTTTTGGCATCATTGAATATGATATTTCAGAGTTTATAGGTGTGCCATATTCTCATGTCTATTGCCTATTGCCTATTGCCTATTGCCTATTGCCTATTGCCTATTGCCTATTGCCTATTGCCTATTGCCTATTGCCTATTGCCTATTGCCTATTGCCTATTGCCTATTGCCTATTGCCTATTGCCTATTGCCTATTGCCTATTGCCTATTGCCTATTGCCTATTGCCTATTGCATGCTTGTGTTACTTTGTTAAGTTCATCATGTATGTATTACATTGGTCTAAGTATACTTGCCTTTGCATGTTATTGAATGTTAGCCTAATGACATGTTGTTGCATGTTCATCCATCTTGCATATTTGTTAAGTTACATGCTTGTTTGCATGCTTGTCTTTGCATATTGTTATATGCTAGTTGCCTTGTATAGCATTGTTGCTTGCATGCTCATGTTGCATTAGTTTGCTTGCATGCTTAGGTTGCATAGCATTGTGTGCGCATCCCTTTCCTCTT
Organism: Camellia sinensis; assembly: GCF_004153795.1. NCBI lineage: Eukaryota > Viridiplantae > Streptophyta > Magnoliopsida > Ericales > Theaceae > Camellia > Camellia sinensis. The sequence goes on along the minus strand of NW_021026420.1, from coordinate 593,700 downwards.
GAATCAATCATGATAGAGGTTGGGGCCCTTATGTGTTTTTGTGCAATTCATTTGATATCAAATTGCACACATGGCGCCTTTGGCCATTATGCATTGAAATGCATGATTGGTGGCCCGAGGGTCGAGAACCAAACCCCCTTGAGTTCATAGCATGATAGGGAGGGTGGTCGTGCGTACATTGTCTTGTAAATTCCTTGCCATGCACTGTCTATCCTCTCCTGCAGCAAAAACAGAGTTCTGCGGGAACAGATGGCCGGTCGGCCCTCTTCAGTGCCGGCCGACTACCAAAGTCCAGCCGATGGCCCCACTTTTGGTCGGTGACCACTTCCTAATGGCCGGTGGTCCTATCTTTTGGCCGGTGACATCCCACAATGCTCAGGGAGTAATTCAGAGGCATCTCAAGGATTTTCACAGTTCTCAGAGGTGCAAAGCAGTGCAAATAGAGGCAACATGTGGCATAGCAACGAGTTTCCGAGCGAGGCGAATCAAGCATGCATGCATTTAACCCTCTTCCCGAGGTATCTTTACTGCTTTAATAGCTTAATTAATTTGTTAATTAATTAAGGTTTTGTAATATTTAATTAGCTAGAGTAGTTGATTATTTATTTGGTTTGTATTATTCTTTTGGCCCCTTCAAGAGAGGGTGAATTTTGTAATAAGCGTGCGTGTGTGTGATGCATGTCTTCCAATCCCACGTCTTTCTCCCTTTTACTTACCTGCTTTCAATGGTTAGTCTTAGGGCACAGTTCAATTAGCATACTTATGATAGCATGTTTGCATACATTCATCCGTATTGCACGCACCGGGCTCGGCGCATCATACTAATTGCATAGTATTTCAATTCCAACTTGAATACGTGTATCGAGTTGTCGCATTTCACATGCCATTCTTAGGGTAGCCGAGCCTATCTTAGTTGCATTTTGCATGTGTTGCATTAGCCATTGCTAACATGAACTAGGATCATGCATGATTACTAACTAGTTTCTTGTTTTGGCTCGGAGTACACTGTGAATGTTTATGCTTTAGCATCTTGCATGTATGTGAATGTTAACACAACAGCATGCTTGCCATGAGGCTAATTGCTTATGTGATATAACTGCCTGAATGCCTGTGGATGAAGGTTGGATTGCTTGAATTGGAACAATTCATTGGAATCCGTGTTTTAGCCTACTTGCGAGTAGCAAACTTCAAACCATTTCCAAACAGGCGAATATGCAATGCTTTGTCCCAAATTAGGTGATCTAGTCTATACTTGTTTTGCTGTGTGTATCACGTAGTAAAGATTAGCTAATTAACCGGAATAAGAGCACATAATGTTTTCAAAACCCGATATCATGGTTAGTAGAGGCCGATCTTTGATCGGACGAGCGAGGGTGCTCACTAAGTGACCTTCCCCAATCGTACCCAAGTTCCCGAGCCGAGGCAACTTTGGTGATGACGGACACGTGGCCTTAGGCATGAGTCAGGAATTCCTAAATTCCCCCAAAATAAAATATTTAGGTGGCGACTCTGTATCTGGCAAAGCAGTCTATGTTTGGCACTTCTTTCTAAAAATCAGTTTTTCAAAACGATTTGCCGGATTTGGACTCTTGGATGATTCATCGGTCTTGCATCGCACTCCGCGAGATTAGATACAGGACCGTGACATTGAGTCCGAACTGTAGTAAGCCCAAATGAACAAAACGGGATTCTTCCCAGGACGTTCGGGGACGTCTACAGTTTCTGGCGACTCTACTAGGGAGTTAGAGAACTTGACTCGAACTCATGATATCTTGTTTTAATTACACTTATGTATTTCTTTGCATTGCATTTGCATTGGTGCGCCTAGGACACCGTGTTTGCCATCTGCTATTCCTGAATGGTTTGCCCGAGGCTCGCTTTGAGAAGCGTGCCATAAGGCTGACCGGTTATGGGCTCTGCCACGATGGAAACACAAACTCATTTTTTACCGCTGGTAATTTGGTCATTGGACCCAAAACAAACACACACATGCGCGTGCCGCCGTCGCCGTCGTCGACCAGACAACTGGGCTCGGGTGCGTGGAATGAGGTTGAGTTGGGCTTGTCCGGCCCAATGCTTATCTTTTTTAGCCAAAAATAATTGAATTTTATTTTTCTAAAACTAAATTCTTACTGTTTGGAATTTGAATCTCAAATTGAAATTCAAACTTAATTCTGATATGAGCCCAACATATTGAAACACTGGCAGTTTGGTCCAGCACACATATCCAAATTTTTCCTCTAACTGAACAGGTTCATTATCTGTTCAAATTTAACCCAAATAGGTACTTTACCTGTTCAAATCTATCCTAACAAGTTTGTTACCTATTGAAGTCTATTCTAAAAGCCACCAATTCACCTATAAATAGACAAGTCCTCTGTTTGATTTTTCATCCAATTTTCGTTCTTTTTGTCTGCTTTTATTTCTTGCATTTTGCTACATAAATTTCCTGTGAGAAAGAGTATAAACACAAAGTGTATTCATTGGACATTTAGTTTATAATGCTGTTACTAAATTGTCGTTGATCATTTTATCCTGGGAGATAGACATCCATAATCTGAAAACACCGTGGAGATGATGAATCTGTCTTGAGGACACGTGTTCAACACTGGACTTGATCAAATTTTGTTCGAGAAAATAATATTGTAAGTGATTGGTTCTGTTTTTTTTTTCCTTTCCTTTTTTCCCAGATTATGATTTTGTTTTTGTAACAAAATAAGAATCTGTTTTTCTTATATATATATGTGTGTGTGTGTGTGTGTGTTGTTTTGATTTTTGTAATCAAACAAACTCTCTCTTTTCTTAATTTTCTTTCTTTAAATACTGTGAAGATTGGCTAACAATCTTAAGACAGATTTTGTTTCTTCATTGTATTCACCATGCTGATTTGCTTTTTTAGTTTTTGTAACTAGAAAATTGTATAGCTTCTAATTTGTTTTCTGATTTTTGTAATTAGATTTGATGGCTACTGAAACTGGTGCACTAAATCCGATTGTAACACCAACACCGATTATTACCCAAAACCCTATTCAAATGCCTATGGCACTTGTGAACCATGGAAAGAAACTGAAAAAATTTAACGGTACAGAATTTAAGAGATGGCAGCAGAAAATGTTGTTTTATTTGACAACTCTCAATCTTGCTTGGTTTCTCCATGAAGATTCTCCAGTACTGAAAGAAAATGAAAGTGATCGACAAGTTGTTGCCACGGTGGATGCATGAAAGCATTCTGATTTTGTTTGCAGAAATTACATCCTCAATGTTTACAGTCCTCTGAAACATTTTCTTTGTATAATGTTTACAGTCCTCTGAAAACAACAAAAGAATTGTGGGATTCTTTGCAGAAAAAATACAAGACAGAGGATTCTGGCACAAAGAAATTTGTTGTCGATAAATTTCTCAATTTTGTTATGGTGAACTCCCAAACTGTTATTTCTTAAGTTCAAAGTCATCAATTAATTTTGCATGATATTCATGCCGAGGTTATGTCTCTTAGTGAGTCTTTTCAAGTCGCTGCTATAGTGGAAAAATTACCGTTGGCTTGGAAAGATTTCAAAAATTATTTAAAACATAATCGCAAAGAGATGATCATGGATGAACTTATTGTAAGACTGAGAATTGAGAAAGATAACCATAAGGTTGAAAAGAGGAATGGTAAAAATCCCATTGAGTCCAAGTCTAATGTAGTAGAACAAGTGCCCAAACCACATAACAAAAAGAGGAAGTTTGCTAGAGATGGTCCTAATCAAGGCGACAACAATGGAAATAAAAAGTTCAAAGGCAAATGCTATAACTGTGGCAAGACTGAACATCGTGCATCTGATTGCCGACGCCCTAAGAAGGATCGCGGAAGTACAAGCAAGAAAACTACCAATCAAGCTAATGTGACAGAACTAGAATACATCTCTAACTAGGTAAATGGCATCAATTTCTCTACTGTGGTGTCTGAGGCTAATTTGGTTGGAAATCCCAAGGAGTGGTGGGCGACACTGGGGCAACTCGACACATTTGCGCGGACAAAAAGATGTTCACTACTTATAATGAGGCTGCAAATGGTGAACAACTATTCATGAGAAATTTGTCTACTTTTGTTGTGGCTGGACAAGGGAAAGTTATCTTAAAGATGACATCGGGAAAGAAACTTACCCTCAACAATGTGCTGCATGTACCAGACATCCGGAAGAATTTAGTTTCTAGTTCTTTGTTAAGTAAAAATGGTTGCAGACTTGTATTTGAATCTAATAAGTTTGTATTAACAAAGAGTGGTATGTATGTGGGTAAGGGATACATGAGCGATGGTCTCTTCAAGTGGAATGTAATGACTGTTGTACCAAAATCTATTATTAATAAGAGTAACACATCTTTTGCTTATATTCTTGAGTCTAATTTATGACATGGTAGATTAGGACATGTGAATTTTGATGCTTTACGTAGACCAATTGGTTTGGATTGTATACCAAAGCTTGAAATTGATCCTAATCACAAATGTGAGATATGTGTAGAAGCAAAACTAGCTAAGGCTTCATTTAAATCTGTTGAAAGAAAAATCAAACCTCTAGAATTAATTCATACTAATGTGTGTGATCTTAAATTTGTTCAAACTAGAGGAAGCAAAAATATTTCATAACATTTATCGATGATTGCACAAGATATTGTTATGTATATTTACTTAGAAGTAAAGATGAAGCATTGGCAATGTTTGAACTCTACAAAATTGAAGTTGAAAATCAACTTAGTAAAACCATTAAAATGGTTAAAAATAATAGTGGTGGTGAATATGATACACCATTAAATGAGTTTTATGCATAACATGGCATTATTCACCAAACTATAGCACCCTATTCCCCACAACAAAATGGTATTGTTGAAAGGAAAAATAGAACCCTTAAAGAAATGATGAATCCATGTTACTAAGTTCAGGCTTACTGTAGAACTTGTGAGGGGGAGCAATTTTGTTTGCTAATTATGTCCTCAATAGGATACTACACAAAAAAACTAACAGCACTCCTTATGAATTGTGGAAAGGTCGACCAACTTCCTACAAATACTTAAAAGTGTGGGGGTGTTTGGCAAAGGTAGAAGTTTCTATTCCGAAAAAGACTAAGATAGGACCAAAAATAATGGATTATGTGTTTATTGGTTATGCGCATAATAATAGTGCATATCAGTTTCTGACTTATAAATCAGAAATACCTGATATACATGTGAACACTATTATAAAGTCAAGGAATAATGTTTTCTTTGAACATATTTTTCCTTACAAGAAAGGATAGGAATTAAGTTCACGGGAAAGAACTTATGATTATACACAAAGTCAAGAGACTAATGACAATCAAATGCAAGAAACTAGTAATGGTCTCGACCAACAGGATTTAACTGATGATGAACCAAGACAAAGTAAGAGATCGAGAATATCAAAATCCCTTGATCTAGATTTTCTGACATACATGTTGGAAAATGAGCCTTAGAGCTTTAAAGAAACAATGTCAAGTCCTGAAGCACCTTTATGGAAAGAGGCTGTTAATAGTGAAATTAAATCCATCATGCAAAATCATACTTGGAAATTAGTGAATCTTCCACCCTGCTCTAAACCTCTTGGGTATAAATGAATATTCAAGAGGAAAATGAAAGCATGTGGTTCAATAAGCAAGTATAAAGCAAGACTTGTGGTTAAAGGTTACAAACAAAAGGAAGGTCTGGGCTATTTTGACACCTACTCTCCAGTAACAAGGATTACATCCATTCACATGCTTATTGCTATAGCAGTGTTATATAATTTTGAGATACATTAAATGGATGTTAAGTCAGCTTTCTTAAATGGGGATTTACATGAAGAAATCTACATAGAACAACCTGAAGGGTTTGTAGTATCAGGAAAAGAAAAGAAAGTGCGTCGGCTTGTAAAATCTCTCTATGGATTGAAATAAGCTCCTAAGCAATGGTATGAGAAATTTAATCATGCTATGCTAACTAATGGTTTCAAGATAAATGAATGTGATAAATGAGTCTATGTTAAAAACACTGACAAAGGTTATGTCATCCATTGTCTTTATATGGATGACATGCTTATCATTGGAAACAGTCAAAACATGATCAAATCAACCAAGCAAATGCTGAATGAAAGATTTGATATGAAAAATATGGGGGTCGCAGATGTTATATTAGGAATGAAAATTAATAAAACATCTAATAGATATGCATTATCTCAATCTCATTATGTTGAGAAAATTCTTGGTAAATATATCAAGGATGATGTGAATGTAGTAAGAACACCCATAGACATCAGTTTTTATTTATCTAAAAATAAAGGTGATACGGTGTCTCAGTTAAAATAATCCTAAATCATTGGAAGCCTAATGTACCTAATGAATTGCACTCGTCCTGATATAGCTTATGTTTGTTAGGTTTTTATTCTTGGCAACCCCGTTTGGCAAAACTCCTTTATGTTATATTAGGAATGAAAATTAATAAAACATCTAATAGATATGCATTATCTCAATCTCATTATGTTGAGAAAATTCTTGGTAAATATATCAAGGATGATGTGAATGTAGTAAGAACACCCATAGACATCAGTTTTTATTTATCTAAAAATAAAGGTGATACGGTGTCTCAGTTAAAATAATCCTAAATCATCGGAAGCCTAATGTACCTAATGAATTGCACTCGTCCTAATATAGCTTATGTTTGTTAGGTTTTTAGTCTTGGCAACCCCGTTTGGCAAAACTCCTTTAAGTTGTATTTGTTTTCGCACTTTTTATTTCAGTGAGACTATGAGTGTTTAGATGCGAATCCAACCCGAATTGTGCCTTGCAGAAAAGTTTGTGATGTTAATTCTTTCAAGATTGCCACTTTGCTGATCATGACGGGGATCGAGCTGCCCGGTCAGCTCACGGGGGTCCAGGGAGCAGCGCCCCTTGGCGAGTCCAGGCAGCGCCACGGCAAGGTTGAGGGATAGCGCCCCCGAAGCAAAATGCAAAAATGCATTCCAAGTTGCCTGTCTGCTCGAGCGGACATTCCTCCGCTCGAGCAGAGAATGTTGAGTTCCAGAAGTTTAGTTCGCCTGCAAAAATACTGGATGTTATTTTTTCCCGCTCGAGCGAAACTTTCCGCGCTCGAGCGTAGGTCCGCTCGAGTAGCCATTTTGATGCTCGAGCAGAGATCGCGGGATAGTTTTCTATAAATACGTGTTTCAGTCCAAATCTAGGATTACTTCTCCAGATCTTCTTCTTGGGTTCTAGGGTTTATATCGGGGGATATTTTGCTAGTTTTCTTTGATGTTTTGATTGAGTATTCAACTCATGGTTTCAAGAGTATACATCAAAGGATTATTTGTTTGTTCTACATAAAAGAGAGAGTTGTTCTTCGGTGGATTCTGAAGAATTTGAGCCTGAAGCTTTGGTGGATTCTGGAGTGGCTCATCGTCAAGACAATTTCGAGGTGAAGGCGGGGTTGGAAGAGGCACATAGAGGTTGGTTCAATTCAGGTGTGGATTCGCTAGGTAATTGAGAGTATACCTGAGTAATTCATTTATATCTTCTTAGTGGATTGTTTTGTGGCTGTTACCCGTGGTTTTTTATCACAATTGGAGGTGTCCAATTGTGGTTTTTTCACGTAAAATCGTTGTGTCAATTTGTCTTGATTGTTTGATTGGGATTGTTATATACTGCTTAAAATTGATATATAATCACAAATCAACATTTAGGGGATTTCTAGATTTTTCAATTGGTATCAAAGCGGGTTGCTCATTTGTTTTTTAAAACTTTTGAGCGAGATCTTGTTTGATTTGTGATAATGGATTCAATTCGTGAGGGAAATTCTATGGTTCGACCACCCCTACTTAACGGATCCAATTATTCTTTTTGGAAAGCTCGGATGAGATCGTTTTTGAAATCTACAAATGAAAAAGTTTGACAATCTGTCATGAATGGGTGGACCGAACCAACAATTACCATTGATGGAGTAACTTTCCCCAAACCAATTGATAAGTGGGACACAATTGATTACCAAAATAGTAGCTGGAATAGTAAAGCTATCAATTCTCTCTTTTGCACTGTCACACCTAAAGAGTTTAGTCATATTTGCAATTGTGAAGTCGCAAAAGAGGCTTGGGATATCTTACAAACTATTCATGAGGGCACTCCTTCTGTTAAACGCTCAAAACTTCAAAGGCTCACGTCTAGTTTCGAAAACCTTTCAATGAAAGATAGTGAGACCTTTGATGAATTGTATGCGAAGTTGAGTGGCATTGTAAATTTCAGCTTTAATTTAGGTGAAAAAATACCAAAATCCAAAGTTATGGAAAAAAATTTGAGATCCTTGCCCGATCGGTTCTAACCAAAAGTTACGGCTATTGAGGAGGCTCAAGATGTTGACAACCTCAAGCTGGATCAGTTGGTTGGAAATCTCCAAACTTATGAGGCACATAGGAATTTCAAAAAGAAACAAAAAGATGCTATTGCTTTTAGTAGTGCTCATAGAGTTGGAGAGGATTCTGATGAGGATTGTGAGATAGATTCCAAGATTACGGCTGCTTTTGTTGAACAATTTAAAAAATCTTTTTTGAAAAAGAATCATAATCTTTTGGAATCTACTCATACCCATAAATCTAAAGGCAAAGATAAACTCAAAATTAATTCTATAGCCGAGAAGGAGAAAGGAAAGATACAAGGGAACTTTGAAAGAGTCCAATGCTATGAATGCCAAGGATTTGGCTACTTTGCTTCAGAATGCCCCACCCGTTTGAAGAAGAAAAAAGCCATCGCCATCACTTGGGATGATGAATCAGAATCTGATGAAGATGAAAGTGACAACGAAGATCAAGGCAAAGAGGGACATAAACAATTCCTTGCTTTCATGGCGGCTTCTGAAACTAAAGGACAAGCAGAGTATCCGAAGAGCCCGGTTGAGAATGCCACTGATGATGAATCCTCGGGAAGTGATGATGAAGAGCTTGAGCAAGCTTATGAAAAGTTGTATAAGGAATCTCTTAAGTTATCCAAATTGAATGACAAACTCACTCTGAAACTCAAAGCATGTGAAAGTGAGAATGTCAAACTAAATGAGGAGATTTTCGAGGCTAGGATTGATGCCCTTAAGATTTCTAATGATCAACAAGCTATTTGTGCAAAACTCTTGACTTGTGAGACAGAGAGGAATGAGCTACAACAAATCTATGCAACATATGAAGAAAAAATTGAAACTCTCGAGATGTCTCAAGTTGCTTTGGAAGAACTAATGATCAAAAAAGAGAAAGAGCTCAAGTGTGCTATGGAAACCATTAGTCTTTGGAACAAAGGATCAAAGACTTTGGACAATAGCATTGGTTCTCAACAAATTTGTTCTGACAAGAGTGGCATTGGCTTTGGTGGTAAGAAAGAGCAAAAATAGAGTGCATCCACATCTCATGATACAAGAACTCAAGGGCAGGGGGAGCACAAGGTTCAACGAGAGAAAAGACTTCTCAATCTTCCTAAAGTTGGTAAGGTCAAAGAAAAGAAGGTACACCCTGTGTTTATTTGTCATCATTATGGTATGCATGGTCATATTCGCCCTTACTGTTATAAGTTGCATGGGAAAGTGTCTCATAGAGATGAAAGAAATTCCAACATATCGTGGGGTAGGAGACACTTCATTGGTAGTAAAGAGGTTAAAGGTCATATTAAACCTTGTTATTTTGATTAGCTTGAGACCAAACATGGAGCGAGTTTGTATTTGCCCAGATCTAGAAATAGGAAGGTGGAAACCATGTCGAGACAGGTTCCCATTGAAAGGGAAGGGAACCACAATGTCAAGACACCACCCAAGAACCGCAATTCTCACAACTTTGTTCGTACTAAAGCAGTTTGGGTGAGAAAACTTAACTTGTGTTAATTTGTTTTGTCGTTTTAGTTTTTGGGTTTTTATGTGTTTTTGTTTTTTTGTCATTACATGTGTACTTGTTCATTTTTTTGTCTTGCTTTATTTTTGAAAAAAAAAAAATCCCAAAAAGATTTTCTTAGTATGGTTTTGCAAGCTTGAAATTTTTGAGTGGTCCTTGGTGCATATTGGAATTGATGAGAATATCCATTACATGTTAATATATGTGTACTTTATGTGGTCATTACTCATTTTGGAGTGTGAGTTTTTTTATTAGTATGTCTCATTCTGTACACACTCTTGGATTAGCAAATTTTGAAGTCTTCCGCCTTAGTGATTATTTTTTTCTATGGACTTCTGTCATTGATCTTTTGCGTTTCTAGAGGAATTGACCTATACTAGCTTATCATGGGTGATGTTGAGTCTCTTAACCATCTTTCATTTTTTTGCATCTCCACGGCTTTCCCCTCTATTCTTTGTAGTCTAGCCATAAGGAAAAGGCTACCTCAGAGTCACCAACCAGGCCGTCCTTATTATATCCATGCTTCTCTGGTTCGGTTTCCATACTCTTGAGCGTGTCAGCCGCCAATGAGTGTGCAAAAGAAAAAGAAAAAGAAAAAGAAAAAGAAAAAGAAAGAGAAGAAGAAAAAATATGCAAAGAAAGAAAAAATGTGCAAAAGAAAGAAAAAAAAGGATGTGCAAAAGAAAGAAAAGAAAAAGATGAAAAAAATAAATAAATAAATAAATGATTCATTGATTGAGGGGGAGCATCCGCTTTTACTCACCAAATACCCCTTGATTCCTAGTGGTTTGACTTTCCGTAGTTGTGCTTAGATTCTCTTGTCAGAGGTCCAACTTTCAGATCACTACTAGGATTGAATCTAGTGTTTGTCGAACTCCAAGAATCACACACACACTTTTATCATGGGATCTATGCTTTTCACATAATGCATCACTTTCTTTTATGAGGAATCTTCTACAGACTATGCACATTGTGTTTACTAGTAATTGTGGTTCTTGGATAATCTTGTGTGTTTTAAGGTACTAATCTGAAATTCCTTGCTTGCTCCACCATATTATTTTTGTCGTTTGATTTTTGTTCACTGTTTTCTGTGTTTGTGGTTGCTTTTAGTGAGGGGGAGTTTGGTTTATCATTGCAAGAGTTTGTTAGCATGAACACTTTGATTATCATGTCATTGCTTGTGTGGTTTCTGATCTTGGTTTAGTTGATTGAGCTTCCTTTGTCAATTCACGACAAAAAGGGGGAGTGATGTTGTCCGGTGCATGTGTCTTAGGATTTCATGTATTCATGTCTTAGGATTTCAAGTTTTCATGCCATGGATCGGTCGGGTGCATGTGTCTTAGGTTTTATCTATTCATGCTACATGTTTTTAAAATCTCCAAGTCGCATTTATTTGTCATATGTTTATTGTTTTTTTCCTATACTCTTGTGGGACTAATAGTTGCTTTGGAGAGTGTGGCACTAATAACTGTTTTGCAGATCATGACTTTGAGAAGGAAGTTGGCTTTTGTTGGCTATAATGGGTTAGGGTGATTAGGATTTTATTTGTTAGGTGTGTTTTGTCACGGCATTGCCAAAGAGGGAGATTGTTAGGTTTTTATTCTTGGCAACCCCGTTTGACAAAACTCCTTTAAGTTGTATTTGTTTTCGCATTTTTTATTTCAGTGAGGCTATGAGTGTTTAGATGCGAATCCAACCCGAATTGTGCCTTGCAGAGAAGTTTGTGATGTTAATTCTTTCAAGATTGCCACTTCGCTGATTATGACGGGGATCGAGTTGCCCGGTCAGCTTACAGGGGTCCAGGGGGCAGCGCCCCTTGGCGAGTCCGGGCAGCGCAACGGCAGGGTCGAGGGGCAGCGTCCCCGAAGCAAAATGCAAAAATGCATTCCAAGTTGCCTGTCCGCTCGAGCGGACATTCCCCCGCTCGAGCGGAGAATGCTAAGTTCTAGAAGTTTAGTTCGCCTGCAAAAATACTGGATGTTATTTTTTCCCGCTCGAGCGAAACTTTCCGCGCTCGAGCGTAGGTCCGCTCGAGCGGCCATTTTGACGCTCGAGCAAAGATCGCGGGACAGTTTTCTATAAATACGTGTTTCAGTCCAAATCTAGGATTATTTCTCCAGATTTTCTTCTTGGGTTCTAGGGTTTATATTGGGGGATGTTTTGCTAGTTTTCTTTGATGTTTTGATTGAGTATTCAACTCATGGTTTCAAGAGTATACATTAAAGGATTATTTGTTTGTTCTACATAAAAGAGAGTTGTTCTTCAGTGGATTCTAAGGAATTCGAGCTTGAAGCTTTGGTGGATTCTAGAGTGGCTCATCGTCAAGACAATTCCGAGGTGAAGATGGGGTTGGAAGAGGCACATAAAGGTTGGTTCAATTCGGGCATGGATTTGCTAGGTAATTGAGAGTATACTTGTGTAATTCCTTTATATCTTTTTAGTGGATTGTTTTGTGGCTGTTGCCCGTGGTTTTTTTATTGGAGGTGTCCAATTGTGATTTTTTCACGTAAAATCGTTGTGTTGATTTGTCTTAATTGTTTGATTGGGATTGTTATATACTGCTTAAAGTTGATATATAATCACAAATCAACATTTAGGGGATTTCTAGATTTTTCAATGTTGTCAATAAATTGAATATGTACACTAGTAACCTCAGAGAAGACCATTGGAAAGCAATCATTTGGGTTCTTAAATATCTAAGATTTACCAGTGACCATGGTTTGAATTTTACTTGATATCCTGCAGTACTAGAAGGTTATTGTGATGCTAATTGGATATCAGATACTAAAGATTCAAAATTCACTAGTGGATATATCTTTACTCTAGGGGGCGCTGCTGTTTCTTGAAAATTCACAAAACAAACATGCATCGCACAATCCACAATGGAATCTGAGTTCATTGCTTTAGATAAAGCAGGAGAAGAAGCAGAATAGCTTTGCCACTTCTTAGAAGACATTCCAATGTGGCCAAAACATGTGCCAGCTGTTTGTGTTCATTGTGATAGTCAATCTACAATAGGCAGAGCACAAAGTCATATGTATAATGGTAAGTCACAACATATTCGTCGTCAACATAATATCGTAAGGCAATTACTCTCAAGTAGAATAATCTCAATAGATTATATAAAATCTAAAAAGAATATTGCGGATCCGTTAACAAAAGGTTTGACAAAAAAGCAAGTGTATAGTTCATCGAAGGGGATGAGATTAAAGCCTATTACATAAGAGTCATCATAATGGTAACCCTACCTAGATGACTAGAGATCCCAAGAACTAAGTTCAAAGAGACAACTAAGATATGTGTGGCTCGTCAGAAATCACTAAGGGGATAAAATTCCCAATCCATTCCTATAATGAGAGTAATATCTACAACATGTGTAGTATGCGTGGGTTTAAGGATAAACTTTGCTTTTAATGATTATTTATATCTTGATTTAAGTATAAAATCAAGATGAGTACAAGCGATACTCACAATAAGAATCACCTATATGAGTGTTGAACTGGGCCGGTTTTATGAGAATGAAAAGGCTAAATTCTCTAGAGCACTTATGAATAACGAGAAACGTTCAGGGCCAAAATGAACACAACCGTGAGAACCACGATGTGTCAAAAGATATTTTGTGTGAAATCTATTGTCCTGGCTTATACTAAAGGTTGAACAATTCAAAGCATTGTGTCCATTGGTTAGCTAGTAAGTCCGATAGGTTATCACTAGGGAAGGTTCAAGGCCGAAAGCTACCTATCCTAATGCAAGATATTTTTGATTTATACTCTCTTCGACAAATTCTGCATGTTGTTTCATTTCCGTTGTCATCAAATTCTATTCATGTGGGGGATTATAAGAATGGTTTTGGAAAAATAGTTTTTTCTTAAACTTTAGTCTATTTTTTAAGTGGAACCCATGCACCGAGATTGGCGGGTATTGGTGGTAACGCGTTCTATGTCACATTGTGATTCACGTACTATATTTGGTTGTTCAAAACCATTATCGGGTGAATGAGAAATTGAAGTCAAAGTAAGCTCCATGAAAATAGTGTTTTGCTGGGTTTTCCAAATTTAGGAAAGGAAAGCTTGTCCCTGTAGACGTCCCCCGAACGCCCCGGGAGGGTGAGTCCCGTTCTATTCGTTTATGGGGTCACTACAGTTCGGACTCGATTTGTGTCACGGTTCTAAATCTGAACCAAAGAGTCCAAATCCGACAAATCGTTTTGAGAAACAGATTTTTGAAAAGAAGTGCCAAACATGGACTGCTTTTCCAGATACAGAGTCGCCACCTAAATATTTTTTTTATGGGGGAATTTAGGAAACCCTGACTCGGTGCCGAAGGCCACATGTCCGTCATCACCGGAGTTGTCTCGGCTCGGGAGCTTGGGTACGATCGGGGAAAGGCAGCTATGAGCACCCCCTCTCGCCCGATCCGAAGATCGGCCTCTACTAACCATGATATTCTGATTTTGAAAACGTTACATATTCTTATTCCAGTTATAGCCTAGAATTACTAATGTTTATGCGCACAGCAAACAAGTATAGACTAGATTGCCTAATTTGGAAACAAGCATTGCATATCCGTTTGTTTTGAAAAGCGCTTCGGAATTTGCTACTCGTAAGTAGGCTAAAACACGGATTTCAATGAGTTTTCCAACTCAAACAATCCAACCTTCACCCGCAGGCATTCAAACAATTATATCACGTAAGCATTTAGCCGCATGGCAGGCATACTGTCATGGCAACACTCGCACGCATGCAGTATGCTAAGCAGGAAAACACTTACATAGTAACTCCGTGCCAAAACAATAAACTAGTTAGCAAACATGCATGATCCTAGTTCATGTTAGAGTGGCTAATGCAACGCATGCAAAAATGCAATTAGAGTAGGCTCGGCTAACCTAAGCATGGCATGTGAAATGCAGTCAATTGATGCACGTATTCAATTTGGAATTGAAGTACAAATGCAGTTAGCGTGATTGTACCGAGCCCGGTGCATGTAAAACAAAGAATGAATGCACGCATGCATTGCATAAGGTATGCTAATTTAAACGTGCCCTAATCTACCATCAAAGCAGGTAAATAAAGGGAAGAAAGAAGTGGGGATTGGAAGACATGCACACCACTCACACACACTTATTACAGATTTCCCTCGTTTAGAGGGACCAAATAAATAATACAAAATTAATTAACTACGCAAGCTAATTAATATTACAAATTTCCTAATCAGCTATGTTAGGTTTTTTTTCTTGGCAATCCCGTTTGACAAAACTCCTTTGGTTGTAATTTTATTCGCATTTTTATTTCAGTGAGGCTATGAGTGTTTAGATGCGAATCCAAACCCGAATTGTGCTTTTCAGAGAAGTTTGTGATGCTAATACTTTCAAGATTGCCACATTCGCTGATTTATGACGGGGATCGAGCTGCCGTCAGCTCGCGGGGGTCCAGGGGCAGCGCCCTTGGCGGGTTCGGGGCAGCGCCACGGCGGGGTCGAGGGGCAGCGCCCCCGAAGCAAAATGCATAAATGCATTCAAAGTTGCCTGTTCGATCATGTTATTTTTTTCCAGTTTTTCCAGTTTTAGCCTTCCCACGCTCGAGCGGGGAAAAGGGAGCTCGAGGCGAGATTGGAAGTTCTCAGCATCTCTGCAGTCGCCTGTAAAAAATACTGGAAGGTGTGATTTTACGCTCGAGCGGATGCTCCTACGCTCGAGCGCATCTCAGTTTGTTCGCACGCAGTTTTTGGTCAGTCCGCTGCGAGCGGGCTGTGTTGAGCTCGAGCGGAGATCGCGGGACAGATTCTATAAATTCGCGTATTGGGTCAGATTTTCAGGAGAACTTCTCCAAGATCTTCTTTGGTTTCTAGGGTTTTATATCTGGGGATACTTTGGGAAGTTTTCTTTGATGTTTTTATTGAGTATTCAACTCATGATCTAAAGAGAGTACATGCAAAGGTTTGTTTGTATTAACAAAAGATGAGAGTTAATTCTTCAGTTGTGGATTCTGAGAATTCGAGCCTGAAGCTTTGGGTGGATCCGGAGTGGCTCATCAGAAAGACAATTCCGTGGTGAATGAATGGGGTTGGAAGAGGCACCATGAGGTTGGTTTCAATTAGGCGTTGTGGATTCGCTAGGTAATTGAGAAGCTATACCTGTGTAATCCTTTAATTTCTCTTAGTGATTGTTCTTTGTGGCCTGTTGCCGCGTGCGGTTTTTTTAATCAAGCAGTTGGAGGTGGTCAATTGTGGTTTTTTTCCACGCTTAAATGCGTTGTGTCTCTTTGTCATTGATTGTTTGATTGTTTGATGGATTGTTATATTCTGCTTAAAATTTGATACATAATCACAAAATCCAACATCTAAGGGGATTTCCTAGATTTTTCAAGGCTAACAAACTAAATTAAGCTAGGAAAGCAGTAAACCGTCCCTGGGAGAAGAGCCAGATGGCAGCGCTTGCTCAGGTCTTTGCTCCGGTAAGCTGCAGCCGCCATGCATAGTCTGCCTCTGTTTTCCCTGCTTGCCCCTCTGAAGACTACCAAAGTCTCAAAGGATTGCTTCTCTGGATACTGGGAGATCACCAACCGCCTGAGTAGAGCTTACCATCGGCAATGGTATGTGGTCACCGGCACAAAATGAAGCTATCGGCAGGGAGAATAATTGCCGGTCGCAATGTAATACTGGCCCGGTCGGCAATGAATGCCTGCAAGAACCTGCAACTCACAGCAGCAGAGGACAGAACTTGCATGGCAATACAATTTCAAACAATGATGCACCAATCATGTCCCTATCATGTTTGTGACTCAAAGGGGCATGTGTCTCGATTCTCGACGGCACCAATCAACGGCATTTCCATGCATGACGGCCCAAAGGATCAAGTGTGGCAACTTTCATGTCAAATGAGATGCAAACCAAACAAACAAACAAGGCCAATTCCTATCAACAAGTCAAGGAATAAGGCATGCATGCAAGATGCAATGCAACCTAGGCATACAAGCTAAGAATGCAACATGGCATGGCAAGACACTTATGTAAGCATACAAGCAAACATGAGGCATATGCAAATTGATGGAAAGGTGGGACTTACACATAATTTAGGCAACTTTAATTAGGCTAAAACAATGGCCAAAGTGCTATAATAAGGCGCAAATACACATGCACACATACACATGATCAAAGGCCAATACTTAGGCACAAATTGGACAACTCTCAACAACATTTGAAATGAGGTAATCATGCACATATAGCATGCAACATTAAGCATTGAAAATCATGTTAAAACATGGTGCCAACAGCAACAAGTCAAGCCAAACATGCAACAAATGGCCCAAGTGCTTGAAGCAAGCCAAAGGGCTTGAACCATGACAAGCAAACCAAGCCTCATAAGGCTAAGAGGACTTAATAGGTTCAAGTGAGACGGCTAGACCATGCAAAGGGGACCCCCTAGATGGCATCTAAGTGGCTCAAAATCAAGGCATGTAATAATGGCCAAAACATGGAACATGCTACACAAGCTTTCAAAGCTTCAAAGAGGTATCGCAAAGTAAGCATGTCAAGCATGCTATAAGGTCTGAAATTATGCTATAAATGATGCAAATCATTAGAATAAAGCAAGTAATGCATGCTATATACTTACACACTGAGGCAAACAAGCCAAAATGCAAAGGGGGTATATAATGCATGCCATGGCCGACCCAAACAACCTAGACAGACCTTAAACATGGCAAAGTGAGCACAAAACCTTCACAGGGCTAAGCTAAAACATGCTAGAACAAAGGCTAACAACCTAAGGCATATTAAGGCAATAACATGGCATTACATGGTAGGTATGCTAAGCATGCATGCGTGATACCAAAACCAACCACACAACAAGGTTATATCATGGCATAATAAGCATGGAAAACAACCAGGAATGATCAATACACACTCTAACATGATACTCTCTCAAGAGGCCAAAAAAGGGTTTCTTTCAAGGACAACAAGGAGAGGGGATGGCCCTCCCCTTTGGAGACTTCAAGGTGCCATCTCCCACATTGAAATCCCTCAAGATTTCAGTGGTGAAGAGGACCACACACCAAAGTCTCAAAACTCCACTCAAAATAGCACAAAATGGGCCTTTCAAGGCCTAAGAGGGGTCAACACTCCAAACCACAAACACTCTAAACAAACAATTAAGAGGGCTAAAAAACAGAACTTTTTTTGTATTATACACCAAGCTCAAAAACGATTTTAAGACAGGTGAAATACAATGCAAGATTGGGGAATAAAGAGGCCAAAATTGTTACCCTTGAAGACCCCTTCACAAATGGTGCTCCAACAGCTCTCCTCTAGGTTGAAAAACAACTCCAAAACTTCAAAACCAACTCTTAGAACCTCAATAGCTAAGTGAAGGTGAAACACTATGTGTTTATGTGCAATAGTAAGACACAAATGCACTTTAACACACACAAGAGGAAGATATAGAGATAGAAAGTGTATTGGTTTCTACCCTAGAACTCAAAACCATAAAAATGGCTGTCTAAAAATATCTAAAGTCTCTCAAGTGTCTCACCCTAAAGCAAGAGACAAGGCTCTCTCTTATAGAGCCTTTGTGTCTTATAAAGCTTACAAGACAAGCTTCCAAGAGAGAGATCCCCCATACACGTGTATGGAGGGAAGCCAAAAGCAAGACAGCTGTGATAAAATATCTGCAAAAGCAGATGCACAGTAGTCCGGCCGGCCAAAGATGCCATTTGGCAAAAATGAGTGTCGACCGGCAACAAAGAGTGCCGACCGGCAATTATACAATTGCCGATGGTAGCAAAAACCAGCCGGTGACCTCTAGCCACTGCCGGTGGTGTGTGGGGATGCCTCACAAGGCATTCCCTGCCCCTCCAAGGCAAAACACAAGTGTTTGGTGCAAAACCAGACACAAAACGGTCAAGTTCAGAGATCCTGAGGCAAGGAGCGCATAGCCGAGACCTCCGGGAACTCCCAACGAACACAAACATGGGTGATCACCGAGTGTTCAAACGGTGACGTCCAAGTCTTGAGGACGGTCAAAAATGGGGTGTCTACAGTCCCACATTGCTTGGCTAGGCTAACATTGTATGGGTTTATAAACCTTGGGTTCACAACTTGGGGAGGCCCCCAAGTGATATCCAAGTTTTGTAGAAGGGTGAGGTTATGGGCAAAGTGGCCTAGACCCATTGGACCCAAAACAAACACACACGCGTACGCGCCACCATCCTTTCAATCGGGCGAGCTGGGGGCATGGGTGCGTGGTGTGAGGTTGGGTTGGGCTCCAATGCTTATCTTTCTGAGCCAAAAACATTTGAATTTTAGCTTTTCTAAAATTAAATTATTACCGTTTGGAATTTGAATTTCGATTTGAAATTCAAACTTAATTCCGAAATGACCTCAACATATTGAAACACTGGCAATTTGGTCCAGCACACCTGTCCAAATTTTTCCTCCAACCAAACAGGTTCATTATCAGTTCAAATTTAACCCGAATAGGTACTTTACCTATTCAAATATGTCCAAATAGGTTTGTTACATGTTGAAGTTTATTCTGAAAAGCCATCAGTTCACCTATAAATTGACAAGTCTTCCATTTGATTTTTCATCCAATTTTTGTTCTTCTTGTCTGCTTTTATTTCCTGCTTTTTGTTGCATAGATTTTCTGTAAGAAAGAGTATAAACACAAAGTGTGTTCGTTGGACATTTAGTTTGTAGTGCTGTTACTAGATTGTTGTTGATCATTTTATCCTGAGAGATAGACGTCCATAAGCTGAAAGTACTGTGGAGAGGACGAATCTGTCTTAAGGAAATAGTCTTGAACACTGGACTTGATCAAATCTTGTTCAAGAAAATAATACTGTAAGTGGTTGGTTCTATTTTTTTTTTCCTTTCATTTTTTCCTAGATTCTATTTTTATTTTTGTAACAGAATAAGAATCTATTTTTCTTATACTGTTTTGATTTTTATAATCAAACAAACTCTATCCTTTCTTAAATTTCTTTCTTTGAATATTGTGAAGATTGGCTAATAGTGTGTGTGTCTGTCCTTTATTAATTTTCTTTCTTTGAATGTTGTGAAGATTGGCTAATAATGTGTGTGTGTGTCTGTCCTTTATTAATTTTCTTTCTTTGAATATTGTGAAGATTGGCTAATAGTTTGTGTGCGCGTGCGTGAGTGAGAGAGAGAGAGAGATTGGAATTGGAAAATACAAGAGTGGGTGGGGTTATATACGGTTTGTTGTGATGATAATTCAGCGACACCTGTTACATTTTTGCATGAGTGAGACAACCTCAAGACGTGATCCAGGCACTGTCCCTACACCAATTAAGATTCCTTGTAACCAACTTCTTACAAATTAAAATTTAAAAATATCACTTCTACTGTTTGTGAATAATTAGTTTTTTTAATTTTTTCAAATTATTTTTATCTCATAAATTACAAATAAAAGTTTTATCAAATAGTTTGACACAATTTTTCAAAATATAAAAGTTCAAAAAAAAATCACAAGCTGCACCAAACAGAGTTATCATTGTATAGACTACTCAAAATAATCAAATACTAATTTGGGACACTTGATACTTGTGGGATATGCGTTTGAAACTTATCATCAGACACTTCCTATATATTTGTATTTTAAACCATCGTTATATCTATATATATATATATATATATTGTTGACTAATTGCTATCATAATTAGTTTAAATTCCTTTTTAATGTATATGACATATAGGAGGAGGATTCCTTTGGATTGGAGGGGGCTGTTTAGGCCCGTAGAGCTCATTACGACTCCCGTTTCGATAATTTAAATCGTTTATTTTGTCAGACACTTCGTGTATTTCATTCATAAAAAAAATTAAATCAATCTGTTGACTGCAACTTGTTCAATTTATTGCTTTTGTCATCAAAAGAATGTGGTTTATTTTTAAAAAATACAATTATCATCCATTTTTTTTTAGTAAAAAATACAATAAATTGACTAAGTTATAGTTAGTAGATGATCAAATTTTTTTTGTAGATGAAATACATAAAGTGTTTGATAAAATGAACGATTTGAATCTTCAAAACAAGACTCGCGAGTCCAAATAACCCCTCCAATTCAGACTCGAGATAATCCTCCTCCTTATAATACCATTTGATTTCACGTAATAGATCAAAAATATGAAAATATAATCACTTTTTTACAAATTCACGTAACTCTTAAACTAACAAAAAAACAAAATCCATGCTATGCTCGAGAAAATATATATAAATATAATTAATATATATCTCTATAATATATCAATTTTTTTTTTTTCAATGAATTTTGACACGGTTGGTTTCAACTATCTTAATTTTGACATGCTTGGTTAGGTGAGCTTTTGCGATTTTGGCCTAAACGCTCTTTTTCCTTTGAGTCACACTCCTCTCTGCTTTCCCTTTCTTCATGCCGCAGTTTGATGTTGGAATCCAATCACACATGTATTTCAATTCGGATCACAAGTGGTGTGTCCGACACTTGAGAAATTTTGAGCTTTGATGGATCTAATATTTAGATATACATCCGTACTTAACACTTACGTCTGATTTCATGTATCATAGATTAGGACTATATTTCAATAAAGGTTTTAGGAGTAATGGTGGGATTCATTTCAACTAGTGTTATTTTAGGAGCGAGGCCCTTTAATTTAAGAAAAATGTTGTGGATTTTAAATAATTTATCAATTTTTTTATCAAATCTCTCAGATGTGTATGAGTTCCACACAAACTCACATATGTGTGAATCTCACACTCCATGTGAGAGGTTTGGTAAAACATTTGATAGATTATTTAAAATCCATAGTATAACTCTTAATTTAAATTGGAAATTTATACTGGTTGAATTGAATTATTATTTTAAAAATATTTACTAGTGCTAGATTTACAAGGCTTTAGGCGGATTTTGAAAGTCAGATCCCTTACATATATTTTTTTAAAAAAAATTATAGATAAAATAATAATTATTAATAAAGTTTTTATTGATTAATAGCCACAAAAAGTTTATTTACACATATAATCATTAAAACTTACATTTATATATTAAGATACTAAGAAATCATTAGAAAGATGCAAAAAAAAGATAAAATATGGACTTCTTGTTTTATAATTTAGCAATAATCAGCACAAATAACATAATCCATTAATATCTGATAACGAAATGATTATACTGTTGTAATCTGATATATGATAATACAACCACAAATCACAATTGACTGGCTATTTGATAGCAAAACAGAAATTATTGAAAAAAAATAGGAAACAAATTAAGGCAAAATTATTTAATTAAATTATGATAAAGAAAGGGTGCAAACAAAATTAAGCGAAAGATAGTAGGGTAAAATTATTTATTTAAAATATGATAAAGAGAGTGGACAAAAAAATTAAGATCTTGACACGAGACTCTATTTGGATTCATTATATAATATATATTCCAATTTGTTTGGATTGGTTATATAAAATTTTAATTGAGTCTAACAATGATTATATATAATTTTTTTTTAGTTGGGCTAACAAGAGTTTTTTTTTTGGGGGGGTCTTAAATTGAGCCACAAAAAATAAAATGATTATTTTTTGAACTTATAATATAATATAGAAGGGCAAATTACAAATACACCTCCTGAGATTTGATTAAAATAGGAATCGCCCCTTGTGGTTTTGAAAATTACATTCCACTCCCTGACGTTTCTAATTTCATAACAAATTGCTCATTTTATTAATAAATCATAAAGTCAATTAACAATTTTTAATGGTGTTAAAAATATGTTTCAATTAATAATTTAGGTAATTTTATTATTGTATAGGACAGCAATTATGAATTTTATTTTTTTAGTTAATTATGTTAAATAAAAAAATTCTCATAAGGGGTACTTGTAATTTTTCAAATCACATGGAGCAATCTATATTTTAAGTAAATCTCAGGAGGTGTATTCGTAATTTATCCAATATAAAACTAACAAATTTAGATCCTATTTTGGATTAAAATTTAGGAATTTTTACTGGCTGGTCCTGCTTTTTATAGTTATTCCCCTCTAAGTCCTGAAGATTGGCCTTATGCACCAATAAGTCCTGGAGCTCTATTTTTTGTACCGTTTTTACCCCTGTTTTGTTTTCTCTTGCTTTTGCCACGTTTTCTGTTTGTTTTTTGCCATCAAAATACTATGATGTGAGTTTGGGTTTGGGTTTTCAGTCCATATCTCTTTCTCTCTCTCTTTTTCTAGAAAATACCACCACTGTTGCCATGGGCATGGCCATCCACCCACCACCTCCACCACCATCACCGTCGTTTGTCACTGACCACCACTACCTTTGCCGACCACTACCACTACCATCGTTCACCAACCATCTCCACCGTCGCTGATCTATACTTCACCAGCTCTGATTCCCCGCCATTGCTTACTAACCACCTTTGCCATTGCCGATCTATACTCTGTTGTAGATCTACATTGATCTAGTTGTTTCTACTGTGAAATCAACTTCAAACGACTACAAGCAACATTGATTCTCCAAATCTCGCCTCTCTGTCCCTCCCTCGCTCTCTCTTTCTTTCTCTCAAACTAAATCTATTGCAAACAAGGGTTTAATATATCAATGATAAATTTATCACTGATATATATGTCTTTGAATCTTGTGTTGATTTGTTACGATGAAGATGAGATTTTCTTTTGTAATTCTTTAACAAACAATCAGAGAGAAATTTATCAATGAATGTGTCTATCAATGATAAATTTATTACTGGATATGTCTTCGAATCTTTGTGTTGATTTGTGACGATGATGACGAGATTTCCTTTTTATAATTTTTTAACAAACAGTCAGTGAGAAATTTATTTGAATGTTTCTATCAGTAATAAATTTATCACTGAATATGTCTTTGAATCTTTGCATTAATTTGTGACAATGATGATGAGATTTTCTTTTTATAATTTTTTAATAAATAGTCAGTGAAAAATTTATCAGTGAATGTGTCTATCAGTGATAAATTTAACATTGAATATATCTTTGAATCTTGTGTTGATTTGTGACAATGATGACGAGATTTTCTTTTTGTAATTTTTTAACAAACATTCAATGATAAATTTATCATTGAATATGTCTTTGAATCTTGTGTTGATTTGTGATGATGGTGACGAGATTTTGTAATTTTTAACAAGTAGACAGTGGTTAAATTTACTAAATTTGTCAATCATAGATATTTTTACTAAATTTGTCTTTGATTCTTTGTGTTAATCTACGAATGTGAAGAATTATTTTCTGGTAAGGATTCCTCATCTCTCTCCTTCATTTTCTTCATCTTTATTCTTCTCTTTTTCTCATGTTGACACCTTGTTTGAGGAGGTATTAGCGGTATTGACATGATGGAGATGGAAAATGGCCACACAAAAAAATATTGTCAAAGCCTGGAGGTAGTTGCTGGAGGTTAGTAATGGCTATGAAGGCCAAAGAAGTCATCGGAGGTCGATGATGGTCACCGGCAATCAGAAGTGGTCTTCGGTGGCCAGTTAAAAGAGAGAGATTTAAACAGCTGTGATAGAGAGAGAGAGA
Organism: Camellia sinensis; assembly: GCF_004153795.1. NCBI lineage: Eukaryota > Viridiplantae > Streptophyta > Magnoliopsida > Ericales > Theaceae > Camellia > Camellia sinensis. Next base: position 569,285 of record NW_021026420.1, on the reverse strand, counting down.
GAGAGTAGAACAGTTGAGTGATTTTTTTGTTTGAACTGAATGTCAAGGATAAAATGGGAAGATATGCTAAATCTTTTTGAGTCAAGACCTAATAAGAATTAAGACCTAATAAGAATTAAGTCCGGTCTAAAGAATCGGCCCTGTAACTCCCCCTAAAATTTAGGAGTCTATGACAGGCAACTACCCTTTGCTCAAGACCAACCTTGTACCATAGGAGTTAAAATTCGGGGTAAGGGGAAATTTTTTTGACACACCTCAAATTGTACACAAAATTAGCAACTTAGAGTTGACTAATGTTGACATTGCTTAAAATATAATATAAATAATTAATTATATATTTTAATGTTATTTTCACTAAGAATATCACGACATTTTTTAATCTTTTAGGTAACTCCATCTAGCTTAATAATAATAAAAAAATATGTAAAATAAAAATTTAAGGCTAATAATTTTTTCATTAAGATATGTATATTTTTTTGTTACATTTTCTAGAGTCAATTTAGTAATATATATATATATATATAAAGTATAGTTTTTTAAAAGGGGAAATTAAACTGTTAATCCTTATACTTTGATCTTTGTGTTGATTCCTAAATTTTTTATTTTGTCTCAAATTAGTCAAATTGTATCATTTTGTTATGGCAAATGTGGATATGAGCGGCATGTGTCATACTTTTAAAAGTAAAATTGTAAATTTGATCAATTCAATGACTTAAGCTCAACCAATTTAATGAAAAAATTTTACCAAAAACCTTAACAACAATATTAATTAGACCAAATTAATGCAAAATAAAAAAATTAAGGATTAAAATTGAACCAATTGAAACTGTAGGAATTAAAATAACAGAAGCGACAAAATATAAGAACTACTTGGTAGTTTGTCCTAAAAATTAAGAAACAAAATTCTCAATCAAAACAAAATTCTTAGTTTCATCCCTCCCTAACCACAATTATACATTTTAGGATCAAGCCACCTGACGTAAAGTGTAATTAACGTTTCTCTTTTAATTCTTCACGATTATATATTTATAAAATCTCACCATTTTGGATATGAATTAGGATTTTAGACTTTTACTATCATTATTTTTTTATATATTGTCGAATGTTACTCAATATTTTTGTTTTTTAGGGTGAATAATTATTTAGTATTGACTAATATATAACCGTCCTATCTATACAAATACATATCTAGATGCAGGCCAGCTCTGAAGGAAGGCAAGAGAGGCATGCGCCTTGAACTCCCAAATTTTAGCTAAAAATAGGGATTCTCAAATATAATTTTGTGTTTTAGATTAAAAAAAAAAAAAAAAAAAGCCAAATACTATAGGCCCAATAGAACATGGGGCTCAAAAAAAAAAGCAACAAAACTAGATTTTTATTTTTTTTAAGTTTTTGTAATGATTACTTCTTATCTTAATATATGAAAGTAAATTTTTATTTATAATTTTAATGATTATGTGTGTAAGTAAATTTTTTTATGGCTACAAACAAATAAAAAAAGTTATAACTTATCGTTTTTTTCTACGATTTTTTTTTTTTTTTTTTTCAATGTAAGAGGGCTCCATTTCTAAAATTCGCCTTGACCCCCCCTAAATCTTAGGACCGGCCCTGTCTAGATGCCAATATTTAAAACCACGAGAGAGAGAACATAAGCATAGTTTGAAAAGGTTGGTGCATATAATTTAGCTAGTAACATGGTTTATTAATTTTGCCATTAAAGATGGCGTCACTGAAACAGTCTCTTGCATTGCATTGTTGAAAGTGTGTCGGATCCATCGATCTGTGTTTTTTCAGCTGCAAATTTTCTGACAAAAGCAGCGGCACCGTTACAGTCTATGAAGTATGGGTACTTTGAAAAACATGCCGTACCCGTACCGGGTACTTACCGGCGTACCGTACCTCGTATGGTACTTCTGCATACGTACCGGGTACACAAAACACGTACCCAAGTTTTTTCTTCTTAATTTTTGACAGTATATATCCAAGCCGTACCGTACCTCCGTTGAAACAATATTTTCTTCTACTACAGAAATAAAACTCATTTCATTAGTTTTCTTTTTTAGTTTTTGTTTTATGCGTAACATGATTTTAAAATTAAATTATGGTTTGTAAGTTGTTTAATATATTGACATTTAATTTTGATTTATACTTTTTATTTTGGCATTAAATGTTAATTATAGGTTGGATCTTAACAAATTAAACCATTTAATTATTTTTTGCATTACTCTAAATTAAAAATAAATATTTTTTTACAAGCGTACCAAGCCGTACCCGTACCCTGTTTTTTTTGAATTTTACCGTATCGACGTACCCGTATCGTATCAGTACCAGTACTCGTACCCGTACCTGTGCTTCATAGGTTACAGTAGCCATCATTGAAGCCCTCAGCCTGGCAAATATTGGCACAGTTGGTATCACTGATTGCATAGTCCCCTGAATGAGTGACTCCTTGCTTCACATATCCTTTGCCTCTACCACCACCAGTCCATTCATCCAATTCTCTGTTAAACACATACAATACAAACTCATATGTTTATTTATAAATGTGTGTTTCTAGTTCAAGGGATAGAATGGTCACAAGCAGTTTGTAACATGATTCCAAAAAGAAAAAACTCAACCAGAAAACCCAGTAAAACATAAGAAATTTAATAATTCTATGAATCCAGACTAATCAACTCAAAAATTATTTAAAATTATCGTCTTGTAATTCAAATTTATTTTACATATGAAACTTATGTCATACAAATTTAATCTCTATTCACCCAGAAAGAACTGGATTGATAAGTCTGGTTCAGACTTATCCAAAGAAATTTACAAAATCACTAAAAACAATCTACTAGAAATGTCCCCAAGAAGAGCATATGAGACGGTTCTCTGGGAAATACTAACTTTTTTTTACATGAACAACACGACATGGATGGCACATCAGTAATGATCTTAGCTTGCATTCGATCAGTGTCGGTCCTTTTCTTTATAGAAGATCCTATGATTCTTATAATTATTGAATCCACTTATAAGATCGAAACTCGTAATCAGTTACCCAAATCCTTCACGTTCTCTCTGGTTCATAAATTTAAAATAAACCTAACCCAAAAAATAACACTTTAATTGAGGCCTCAATTGAAAACAGAGTAATTTTTTAACTTTTTAGATAAAATATGTTGTAAAAAAACTAGTATAGTTGGAATAACTTTTTAATTTTTTACGAAAAGATGTGCAAAAAGTAAAGAAAAGAATGTGGGTGTTTGGGAAGTTATTTTAGTAGGTTTTTTTAGTTTTTGATTATTTTATGAGGTAAAAAATTTTGTGTTTGGGAACATACTTAGGTTTTTTTGTAGTTGGATGTGATGTTTGTGAGAGAAAAAGTCAAATGATTATGGGTTTGCTGTGATATTTTGTCAAGATTTATTTTTTTTGGTTTTTTAACCAATTTTATCTTTTATTGTTTTTTTAGCCCAAAAAAAAAAAAAACACTTCCCAAATACCCCCAATGAATCTTTTACTTTTTGATATAGGTTGTTAATTTTTTGATTTTTTTAATAACTCTTTTACTTTTTAGTTAAAATCACCACTTGCCAAATGAGGCCTGAATCAAAACTAAAATAACTAACACAACTTTATTACATAACCAAATAGGATAAACTATCAATAAGTCCTAATAGTTGACCTTAATTTCCATCAACTCCTATTGAAAATAAATCCTAATAAAATTGTCACTAAAAATAATTTTTTGTAACCATTTTTTTCATGGCGTTAAAAATTGACAACTAGTGACTTTTTTTTGTCACAGTATTTATAAATTGTCGCTAAAACTTACAATTAGTGATATTTTTCTATGACGAATTTTTTAAAATGTCGCTGAAAGTTGAAGATTAATAATTTTTTTATGACAAATTTTTTAAACTGTCACTAATACTTATAATTAGTGACATTTTTTGTAACAAAATTTTCAAATTATAGCTGAAAATTAATAATTAGTGACGTTTTAAAGTGTCATTAATTATCATGGAACATATTGGGCAATAGGCCTACTTATTAGAACCTACACGTACATCCCAACAAATATAGTGTAAATTAACAAATATAGTGCATAATTTGCAGATACCACACATATATCTTTTCAAACGACATCTACTATAGCATCGGCCAATTTGAATATAAGGCTTTTTTCTTTTGAATACCATTTTTCACAAAATAAATAAAAGAAAAATGGAAAAAAGGTGTTTTAGATGAGTTTTTACATTATGCAGAGAGTTTAACAAGAAAGAGAGCTAATACCAATCGCCAGAAACATCATTAGAAGGACCATAATTAAAAGCTAGCACATTGACTGCTCCATTGATCTCTTTTGTGTGTGTGTGTGAGAGAGAGAGAGAGAGAGAAATTGGAATTGGCAAATACAAGGGAGATGGGATGGGGATATATAAGGTTTGTTGCGAGGAGAATTCAACAACAGATGTTTTTTAGTTTTAATAATGGGATAAAAATGGTAAAGAGATATGCATCAGTGCTCTGCTTTTTGGCATGAGTGAGACACCTCCAAAAAGTGAAGGTTTTAGGAGTAATGGTGGCATTCAATGTGACAAGTGGCATTAGAATCATATTGTCATTTAAGGGAAAAAAATAAAAAAATAAAAAACCTATAGAACATGAAAGAGAAAAATCAAATCTTACATCTAATTTCAAGAAGCAAATCAAGACAATCTGATTATTGATTTAGCTCCCTGAAGCATTGCGTCACTTATTACACCCTTCTTCTGCTCTAAGTCCAGGTATTCACCATAAATCTTTCCTCGTTTTAGCCGTGAAAATATCGTTTGCGAAAACATCTTAAAAGAAGGATTGTTGAATACACAGTTATCACTCTCTATGACTGTTTTAATAATAAATTTGTAGAAGTGATATCAAATGTCACAAAAGATGTTAATAAAATTCTCTCTAAAACCAATTAATTTTTGTTTTAATAATAAATTTGTAGAAGTGATATCAAATGTCACAAAAGATGTTAATAAAATTCTCTCCAAAACCAATTAATTTTAGGTAAGATTGTAACACTCAATTCGACAAGCTTCAAAAGAATATAGGCCATGTTTGATTCACAACACTAATAGTGAAGTATTAATAATCCTATTAAATTAGTGTGGTATTAGCTATCCCACCCCTACCCCATTACTAATAATCCTACAAATTTGTTGGATTAATTATCCATTGGATTAATAATCCTAAACCAAAATGTCAAAACAAACATAGGATGATTGGGCCCACGGATTAATAATCCCAATCCTATGTTTTAATCCTTCCAATCAAACATGCCCATACGGTATTATGTACTTAAAATTTTTAGTGATACTGATTCATAGGTTCTACTACTTTTGAATCGTAACGAAGATCAAATTAGTTCATAATAAAAACACAAAATCCTCATAACCAAAGTCACAAAACTATGGTTCACATAAAAAGATTGTCAAAAAAAAGTCTCACAATTAATCATCAGAAACTCTCATAATCTTTTGGGAAAAAAGGTTTCACATAATCAAGACTTTTTTTATTCATAACAAAAACAACAAAACCCACAAAGCACAAGTCTACTTTGGTTCATAATCAACGACCACCAAATTTTATCACCAAATTCATAACTAACCACCACAACAAAACATAATAATGACATTTATTAGTTTCAAAAATAATATTATTACGCCAGTTTTTTTGTTTAATGCTGAAAAAAAAATATTATCTTTGGAGTAAAAATATGATAAAAAAAAATTCATTAATTAACAAGAACTGAGGATTTCCTTTTTGAACTGTAATTTAAAACAATGAGAAGAGAAGCAGAGCAGACCCACCCAGAGGGTTAAGAAAACAAAATGAGAGTTAAAAAAACAAAAGATTGGTATATAGATGTTTTTTGTTGTCAAAATAAAAACACAACAAATTTAAGTTAAAGATTCCAATATATACATAATATTAAATACGGTCCGCTCCACACCCTTCTGCAACAAGAAATTCCATTTTTCAAAACCACCAAAATAAAGGAAATATGACTCTAGCATTTGAAACCAAAATTCTTCAACCGAAGATTCTAACAGCTGGAAGACATTCTTGAAACACCATCCTTCGTGATTATTACCTTCACTCCCATGTAACAGAAATCATTGAGTTCGCAAGTCCCGACTCAGCAAATGTTAATTTGCTATCATAGTCCAGAAACTTCGAAGCCCCCGGGATTGCCTGTGTCAAGCGAAATGGCCGTGTCTGGGCTTCTGGAAGTTGAGCGTAGCAGAATGACCATAGCAACTGGATAACAAGAAAATGCATAATGAGCAAACTTGGAGGATCATGATAAGATCACATAGCTATACAAACAAAAACCAAAACAAAGAAAGAAACTTTTATTGAAAAAGTAGTGTGCAACTTCAGTCATTCATTCAACCCTTTGAACTGTTGCCTACTGTCAATTTAGGTTGGTTTTATTGACCCAATTCTGCATGGAACAAAAAAAATAAAATAAAATTCCTAATTGCGGCTGTATCAAAAGGTTAATGGTTATAGAGAAGTTGACCCAGCTTACTTGAACTAAAATAACACAAATCCATTCCTCATACAAAAAATCAAACATTATCCTGAAATCAACCAATCAAACATTGTTACTTGGGGCCCTCATTTCAGTTTGTTTTTGAAGTCAATAACAAGCATCACCCCCAGTGAAAACGGGTCTCAACTTCATTGCCAATAAACCAAACCACAGGTTGCATGCCAAAAGTAGATAGATAACGAAGTGAAGAAAAGTAGGCAGATAGGTCAAAGAAATCTTTTCTAGAATTACCTAAGATTTGCAAAAATAACAGCAACCTCCATAGACTGTTCTTTTTTTTTTTTCTTTCCTAGTGGTTATTTGAAGTGGAATTACCTGAATAGGATCAGTACGGAAGAAGTTCCTCTGAAGCCTGCGACCATCAGGAAGACGAACACCAACCCTGCAAAGTAGATTTCTATCACCCTTGGCTTCTTCAGGAAGAGGTGGATATGTAGGTTTCTTTGGTGAGCACGGCCGTTCTTCCTTGTCAGTATTCGTTATATCTTGGTCTTTTGAGGCGACTCCACTAGTATCTTTCATGCCTTCCGTTGAAGCCGCCAATGCTTGTAACTGTTCCTCACCTTCTTCTTTAGTTGCGTCTGCAACCACTGGAGCCTCTGAAGTCAGTTTTAATTTCACGTTATATACCACTTTGGAAGAAGATATATAGAGCGCGCTAAATAGAGAAAATACAATTCAGGAAAAACATGTGCAAAACCTAATTTCAGAAGTATCACGGCATAAAATATCACGATAAAAAATGGTACCGGATATCGAGGTTTAACTTCATGACTATGGTTGCTGTGATTCCTATTCAAACAGAAGTGCCTCAAAACGAAGCACAATCCTCAAAGGACATCAACAGAAAATAATATAAAAGAATACGTGGGGAAAAAGAAAAATTATTCGTACATTGTGAGACAATTCTATTTTCATATACCAAATCCCCTCAAGGCACATATTTAATGAATTTTTTCAAAATCACATTTTTATCCTATAAAATATAGGGTTTGATCGGATATCAACCTTCGAACAGATCTAAGGTTTGCAGACGTTGGGGTTCACAGCGATAGAAAGATTTCTATGAGTCGCGCTCGCAGTGGAGAGGGTGGCAGAGGTTAGGGTTTTGAAGGAATGGTAGACAACAAGAGTAGTTTATGGAAGTCCAAGCTGGAGCAGAGATGGGCTGGGTGTGGTGGAAGCTGTAGAGAGTTGAGAGTGGCAATAATGGTGTCAGTGATGGGCAACTTTTCTGGCAGAGGAAGAGTGGGTGGATGAAAAATAAATTAGGATTTTAAAAATAGAACATGAGGACATTATCGGATTGAAGATATGTGTCCTGAGAACATTTTTCTTTTTGATGTGTGCGCTGAGAAAGTGTTCATTAAGTGTGTGCCCCGAGGGATGGAAATAGAATTACCCTTCATTGTGAGATGAGAACTTGAGGATTAAAAATTGTATTCTGAGTATGTTCGGAAAAATAATTCCCCAGATGTTACTCCCCGTTTCCACTAAGATGAATTTGCATACCTCCTGCTTAAATCGGAAGTACAGGACAGGCAATACACACAGGCCTCCCCAATGGCCTACATAGGAAGCCAATTTCTCTAATCAAATTTTCCTACTGCCAAGGCACAAGATTTTGTTATTCGACCACCATAGCTGACAAATTTGAAAGGCATGGCTTTGAGCAAGACAAGTTTCCATGGAAAAGATCTAGTGGAGTAATGCAGAATAAGAGGAAGAACGAGAAATTACTTCTGCCGTCACTAGATTTTAGAGTGAGTAAAAAAGGAAGAGAATTTTAGCATTAGAAACAAGGAAGATAGTAACGTAAAAGTAAAATTGCACTGGCATTTGGAGACGACTTAAGCAACAAAGGCAAAAGCATGTTTCTAGCCAATGATTTGGCAGTAGCCAAAGAAGATTAATTCATGAAATGAAGCAGCTGTGGGTAGGCATTTGCTTTGTCCAAGTAAAGTGAAGAACACTTGGTAATGGCCTTGTGGTTGATTATTGATTGCTTTGTTTGTCTATACTTTCAGGTAGTGAGAGGTGTTCATGGTGGTTGTTGCTTATAGCCTATGAAGCACCGCCACGTCCCCAAGGCCTACATACGAGTGTCGTGACACGTCTCAGATACGCTATAGATATGTGTCCGACTCTCTCTAACGTATCCTCTCTTTTTTTTTTTGAATTTTTCCAGTCGGAGATGCGGTGGACACGCGATGACATTTTCCGGACACGCACGAGGTGTGGATCGAAGAAGCCCTAACCTTGTTGGAGAGGAGAGAGAGAGAGAAAGATAGAAAGAGATCGATTGAAGGAAGAAACCCTAACCTGTTCAAAAGAGATCAACCGGAGGTATTCTTCTTCGTCTTCTCTGTCCTTCGTCTTCTTTGTTCTTCTTCTTCTCTTTGTTTCCTTCTCCTCCCTTTTTTGTTTCGTCTCTCCCCCCTCCCTCTTCTGATTTTGTTCCTCTCACTTCTCACTTCTGATTTTGTTTCTGTCTCCCCTCTTTCATTTCTCTTTTTTATTTTTTCCTGTTTTCCCTTTTCTAATTTCACCCCGTCTCTCTCCCCTCTTTTTTTTTTTTTTTTCCTGATTTCATCTCTCCCCTCCCTTCTTTTTTCTTTTTTCTTTTTAATCCTTATTTTTGTTAAACCTCAAATTCATAGAATAAATTATTTTTATTTTAAAAATATCATTTTTTACTAAAAAAAATCAATTTTTATTAAAAATTTTTTAGGAAATGTGTTTATTAATTTTATTATTATTGTACTTTTATAGAAACCAATGATTTTTTTATTTTATTTTAGACATAATAAATAAATAAAATTATATATATTAAACATATCCCCAGCATGTCGTGTCCCCTATTTTTTGAAAATTTGGATGTCCGCGTGTCGTGTCCATGTTCGTGCACCATAGGTTATAGCACAAAACGGATAAAAATACGGATATGACATGAATACAACAATACTACAAAATCCTCAAGAATAAAATACGAGTACAACCACGATACATTTATTAAAATATATATATATATATTTTTATATAATTGTTAGTATTGTAATATACATGAGCTCAAAGTGGTACGAAATTACAGTAATTTTCTAATACTAACATTTAGGAATTAGGTATTAGTTTAAGAGCAACTAGCCAGTTTACTTTTTAATTTTCAATAGGTCCCATAAAAAATTCATTTCAATCTCAAGTCTAAACTGATTACATAGAAATATATGCTACATGGACTCAGGTACAAGTATCAGGTGCAACATCAAACCTTCCTAAACCAAAATCTCAAAATATTGAGATATGTATTTGAACGCTAGGTATTGAGAACAAGTACGTAACAGGTACAGGTACAGGGCATATCTTGAACACATATATATGATATATTATATTATATTAGTCTTAGAAAAGATGTAAATTATTTAGAAATGTACTTGAAATTAAGGCCTTGCTTGGGAACTAAGTATTTTGGCCAAAAAGTCACTATAAGTTGTCCTATCACTCTCTCTACTTTTCTACACATCTTTTCATAAAAAGTCAAAAGTTACTAAAATAACTTGTTCCCAAACGAGGCCTAAATAAGATTTAGGAAAAATATGAAATTTCTACCTTCTATCCATGTGAGAGGCAAGAAATATTTCTTTACTAGCAAATGTAAGTTTGTTCTTGTTCAAACATCGTATAAAGTTAAAAGATTCAAGTGTCAAAATTGGGTGCAGGAGTCAGAAGCATATCCCACACCTTTACCCATATGATATCCAGTGGACAAAGGTCCAGTGGGGAAACAGAAGAATCACTGCAACACTGATTGAAATAATAGAACAATTCACAACTTGCCCCAATGTTTTTCCCATTTGCACTTAAAGTAACATGTGCAAAGTACTGCACACAATTGTACAGGCTTTTTAATTGTTGAAATCCGTTTTAGTACGGTGACAACTTTTGAATCCGACTCGAACCAACACGTGAAAAACCTTTGTTAACTTACAACTTTAGATGCCCTAAGAGCTCCATCTTTTTTTAGACTCCCAGCCCAACAAATTTAGTTTAATCAGCCTAAATCAACCCTGCCCAACATCAGTTTTGGTATCTTAGTTGTAGGACAGTGTTACTGTGCATTTGTCCTATATCAATGACTTTACCACAAGAGCAAGAACATAAGAGATGCCATCAAGAACATCAACATTGATGGATATTTAGTTTTCATGATAAATAATAATCCAATTAAAATACATAAATGTGCATTATATAGATTCATTCATGATAATACTATGATGTTCAACAGCACAAACATCAAAGTCGGACATACCTTGTATTTTGTGGGGTGAAGTCTGAGAACTCTCCCTTGGACGTTTATGAGATAGACTGACATGATGATCTTTAGGGCTTCCATCCATGAATGGTAATAAATCCTGCAGCAGTAAGATGATTTCCAAATTCAGAATGCAGTGTGCTAAAGATGATTGTTTTAGTTCAAATTTCTAAACTACGATTTTTTAGTTCAAATTTACTCAATTCTCTCAAATTAACATATTATCAAATTACTGACTGCATAGATTTTTCTGACATGTACCTCCAGCAAACTTTCTGGTTGAACCATTCCACGCCATGAGCGCATTTTCTGCCCAGTGATGGGGTCAATGACAAGAATTACAGGAATAGAATCCAATTTGTAATATGTACAGACCTTCCTGCCCTCTTCTGTGTCATCATATACCTATAAATTAGATCAGGAACCCCATTTTATGTCAGTGAGGCTCCCATTATAAAAACATTAAATCTCAAGATCTAATTTTAACTTAAGATACACCATAATTGGTATTTGAACTGAAAATACAACACAATGCTGAAACGGCAAAAATGATTAGGAAAGTTGTCAACAGGGTACAACTCATATGTTAGGACAAAATCCACAGTTTACAAGCCAACACTGTAGCATTAGGCTAGTTGCATTAAGGGATCCTTAATGTTGCTATACTAGACATACAAAGATGCATCCAAGCCTGCATCTCCCTCTACAAAAATTCTCAGGAAAGTGAGAAATTCTTGAGAAAAAACATTAAGAAAATATCTATGAAAAAATTAATTTGACATTAAATTCATTTTGTGATCATCTGTATCACTAGAACAGAATCATTTTCAGGACAGGAAATAGAATGACCAAAGACAATATTAAACAGTAGTTAAAATACTATGACCATGCTGAAAAGTAACAGCAAAAGAAATAATAACCCTCTCAGAACAAGCCCATATCAAACATAAAAAAAGATAAGCACAGATATAAAAACCAATTGTTATTACTAGCACAAAGATTAGATGTAAAAAAGAAAACCACTGACACAAAAACTAAGTTTTAGTACTAGTATGATACAAACCTGCCAGAAGATGAAATTATTACTGATAGTTTGAGAAACAGCTTCATTTGCCCAGGTGTCACGGTTAAGCTTCACAAGCAGCATAAAATACCAAAAATGAGTCGAAACTCCGAAAAGGCAAGAGCAGATGGGTTCAAAGAGAGAATAATTAGACAATACCATATGCGAGCTGAATTCCTTGTTGGATTGCACGTTTACAAGGAACCATTTGTCCTGGATTTTAGCAGCATCTTTTGCCTGCAAATTTGGTACATCAGCCACAAAGGAAAGCATAAAAGCCAAATTGGTAAATGGATTAACATTGAATGATAAGTGTTCCAGCACTTCAATGTTAACTGGATTCTACATAGAGATAGGGATGAACATACTTCAAACGAGAAAAACTGAAGATAAAAGAAATCTGAAAGGAAAAAAATAAAATTCATCTCCATGACCAACAACCAAACACAACCATTAGAGAACATAGAAAGCCAATATACAGGCATCCTCACTGGCTTACCTAGCAAGCCAGTTTCCCTAGTCAAATTTGCATCCTACAAAGGCTCAAAAATCTTGCTTAATCAACCACCTCAGCACTCCAATTAAATGGATTGGTGTTGATCAAGACATTTTATATAAAAATCTGGTGGAGTGCAATGAAATGAAGAACTAGATTTATTAGAGCAAGAAAAGCATTTCTCAGAGTGTCTCATAGATTTTAAAGTGATTACCACAGTTTAATATTTTGAAGTTTGGAGTTCACAATTTTGAATTAATTGAACCTAAACCTCTTTCCACTACTAGGTCCACCAAATTCCATCTGCTTTAATTCTCCAACCTAATTTAGTATTTTAGTGAAAGTGACCATTACATGTATCCTCAATATGAGTTCTAATTCCATTCTATTATCATTTTAATTTAAAATCATAATGGCTTCTCTGCATTCAAGTTTCACCACCAGCTCTCAACTCTTTTTTGTACTGTTATTTCATTCTGTCTCTAATGGTCAAAAGTTATTTCTTCTTCACCTCTCTTTATCTCTCATCCCAAATACTGAGATTGGATCCCAACAATCTTCCTCTCTCCAAATCATTATCCATTACTCTTCTTTTTCTTCCATACAACCCCACATACTTTATTCCTCCAGTATCCTTCCTCTTATGGCCAATATTAAGTCTCCCTCAAATTAATCCATCCATATTTTCACCAAGTATCATGCTACGGATCAAAGCAAACTACTGTTGATTCACACTTCTTGCAAAACCAACTTCCAAATCATAGGAGGCCCAAGGTAACCTGTCTGACCAACTAGGAAAACAGATTGTAAATATTGAATATGATCCATTTCTATGTACCAAAACAAAAAAGGATACGGTACATTTTATTTCATGCCTTCTAAGTACACAATATCTCAAATCATGTTATAACCTTCAAAATAATTAACACAAGTTTGAAGGCACATATCCTGAAGCCTACTTTGCCAAGATCACAACAAAAGCCTACACTAATTCATAGATAACTAGTAATGCCAATACATATTTTTCCTTTTTGATAAGTAACTACTAATACCAAGAATATTACCAACTCATTTGCTCATGGCCATTTAATTGAAAATAGTACATTTTACAGACAAGAAAATAGGCAAGCAGTTTCTAATAAGACAAAACTCATTACCGCTTCGAAGGTCCCATTGTGCATTAGAGCGAAAGGAGGACGATACAAGGTAGCAAGATTATCTGGAGCATTATCAGCAGTAGATGTGGCACCTTGTTCTGATTCCCAAATCCCAGGACGTTTCATTTCCTCGGTAAAATTGCGAAAGGGAACTACTGAATGAGCTTCATGTGAAGAATATCCCACCCTAGATCTAAAGTTAAAAAGAAAAGATAAACTCAATTAATAAGCAATATAAAAGAACAAAGACATCTAATACACACACAAACAAACAAACAAACAAAAACAAGAAGAAGAAGAAAAACGAGCCCATGTTATAATACACATGCAGAGAGACACCAAAAGTGCACAGTTAGATGATGAGTAGCAAAAACATTGATATATGATAGACAAAAAAAATAAAAAAAAATTAAAAAATTAAAAAAATAAAAAAAGCAAACAAACAACCAAACAAAAAACGAGCCCAAAAATTAAAAAATAAAAAAAATAAAAAAAGCAAACAAACAACCAAACAAAAAATCAACTCCTAGTTGAATAATATTGTCCCCACCAATACCATTTTATATAAGCAGAGAAACATAAATTTGATTGACATAGGAAGTGGGGACGAAGACCAAAAAAATGGAGCACAACCTAACCTAAACTGACAAAAGCAATGAGGACATAACTCAAATGTCATCAAAGGTTAAGGAAATACCAGAGCAGAAATAATTGGAGCTAAGTTAGTTCCAGTAAGATTTGTTTCTTCCTGAACTATTTTATATAGCCACACAAACATGAATTGCCATGGAAGAAAAGGAAGCTAGAATGAGTTGATTAAAATAATCAGACAATGCTTAAACATCAAGGGTGGAAATAAATAAAAGTAACTGTGACGCCCCGAATCTACACTATTGGTTGCAGTCAAGGGAGAGTCACTAATGAGTCCTACGGTCAATAACCAAAGTAAGATCCCAGATCGCTGGAAGAGTCAAAGTAGCCTCTCTTCTAAGTCTAGCTTTCTTAGGCAGCGCACTACCCTTTTGACAGATCTTAAAAGGTATTAACACAAGCTCTCATAAGCAACGATAAGGTTTATATTGATGTTAGAATATAAATACATAATAACCACGAATATCCGTAATTACAAAAGCTCGTTCCATTACATTACATCCCAAAAGAAAATTTAAATCTTCATATGAGCCTTACAAAATATCAAAAGGGAAATTTCTAACTTTTCTAAGATAGCCAAAAGTCTTCGAAGATTTCAGGCTCGTCGTCTCCGGCTATAAGCTCATCTTCAGCACCTGGCATGATACACCGTGAGCTTTGAATGCCCAGTAAACGCACACACACCCCGTCCCTTTTTCCCAGTCCAATACACAATCACAAATATGGCAGCAAGTAACAAATATGGCAGCAAGTAATAAAGCATGATATTCAACTGAACAAATAAAGGGTTACAAGGTTAGATGTTAGTAAACTAGAAATCCCCCAAAGAGACTTCGTCCTCCCAACCACAAGAATCGGACGCGGATTATTCGATATGCCCCCTCTTTTGCTGTTTTGTTGCAGAACTAATTTCGGATGCCTACCAACGGTTATATACCGCGTAGCGCCAACCGCAAGGCCTCAAAAGAAACGGTAATAATGGGCCTTGCCCAAATCCCTCCTCATACCAAATACCTAGGGTCCGAATACAACCGCACCGTTCAAGGGTTCCGAAAACCACTTGCGCAAGACTTTAACTTCCAAATAGGGAACGCATCCCAACAATCCATGCATCACATATTATCATCTTTTCATTACTCAAGTGATCGAAAACTCAATACCAACCCATTTAAGTTTTCCGTTTGGATTAGTGTTTAAGTTAGTTAGTACAAGCAAGTAACAAGAACATACAAGCAAGTAACAAGAATAAACTTGCATAAGTGTAAGCATCATTAAAGGGCTAGAATATAAGATATACAACCATGGCAAGTGTAATATCATATTAGGACACATTCATATATATATTAACAAGCATATTCATGAACGCAATAGCATGAAATACTAATGTCAAACAGAAATTTCAGATTTAGTACCCGTTAAAGATTAAAATCAAAAGGGTGGTTTCAGATTTTTTCCGAACTCGGCCTTCCTATGGTTCGAAGAGAATTTAATCTAGTTTCCAGAACAAATTTCGGAAATGGGATAGCTTTTCTAGATTTTCAGTTATTTAAGAAACACTCCAGCGCTGTTCAGATTCGTCAACCGTTACGAAAATCGGAGTTTCTCATAAATCATTCACTCGTTTTTAATGAAACCAATTTTAGATGAAAGATAACTTCCTAAGGAAGATTTTTACATAAAATGGAGGCCCAGAATAATTTTCTACATTTTTCTAGAAATTTTGAAAGCTGGCTGTGAAAACAAATTTTTAAGGCACAATACCCAAAACAAGAAGATTTGTGAGAAAAGAGATCCACTAAGGGAAATTTTTCGTTTCTTTTGTGAGGAAAACATGCTAAATAATATATATTAAACTTAGAAATTTATCTTGCAGGTGTGCCTTTGGAAAGTTTGAGAGATTGGTATGAAAAAGATAGTTTTGTACCGAAATAAGGGGAACTACAAGAAGAGTAGAGTCATGGCTCAACTCTTATCATTTTTAACACAAGAAAATCACTAAAACACATCTGAAAACAATGTGTAGAACCCTTAAGAACATGTATTTAAAAAAGGAAAATAAAAGAGAGAGTTATGTTGTGGCTTACTTGCTAGGCTTGAACAAGATTGTTCTCCTCTTCCTTCCTCTCCCTCTCAAGACTTTTCTCTTGCTCTCCTTTCTCTCCTCTAGGCCGAATGTAGGTGTGTGTGTGTTGTTTGTGTATGCTATGCTATGCTAAGAGAGTGGTTGTATATATAGGCAAATTTGGTGTGAAAAGACATAAAGGCCCACTAGTTGGAATTGGATTGAAAAGTTTGGATTATTTGGTGTGAAAAGACATAAAGGCCCACTAGTTGGAATTGGATTGAAAAGTTTGGATTTACTTGGAGTCTAATGGAATAGTAAGTGATTATGGGACTAAATTATGTGATTAGACAAGATTTAGTTAGCCTCTAGTTGGCATGGAACTAGGTTGAAAACACAACCCTCGTACTTGGTACTTTGCTTCTAGAATGCCATGATTACAAGCCTTGAAAATTGGTCCCTCACACTCTCCAAGGTTGGCCGGCCATGGGGAAGGGAAATGGGAAATATTTTATTCAATATAAGAGTACTATGGACATATTCCCAATGTATATATATAGATCTCAAATTGATTTGATGGTACTTGTAGTATAAAAAGTACATGTACTAGTTTTGGGGTAATTCTTGAAATTAATAAAAGAAGTGAGGGTTTTGAATTAAACTCATGTATTGGAACCTTATTTATGTAGAATTAAATTAAATTAGACTAAGGAACCTAATTCGGCTAGGATATTCCTGTTTCGATAAAAATTAAAAAAATGCTAACCGACAAGATTCGAAATAATTTAAGAAACTGAGGGGCTTTTAAAGAAATAATTCAAACGTAAGGGTTTTTAAGGAAAATACATTTTTCAGGGGCTTCACAGTAACCCACTCAGATGTTTAACTGAAAGCCAAACATGCAAGTGAAAGACTTACAGATGCCTACATTTCTCTAAACACATCAAACATATGCTTTAAAAAATATAAACATAAAAGATTCCTTCCAGTTGACAGCATGCAAATCACAGGAAATCAAAAATAATAATAATAAACAGGTAAGAAAACAATTTAATAACAGGATGTAGAACACAGGACACTCTGTTCAAAATAAAAATGCAAATCACAGGACACCAAAAAATAATCAAGCAAATTAATGATTCAATATAAGCAGTTCTTTCAAAATATAATGCCTTAATGCTCCTCATGCCATATTGAATCAAATTTCAAATATCTCTAGAGGCTAACAGGAAACAATGTATTCGAAGCAACTCTTTCTAGGTGTATCACTTAAACAACCAAACTGACAAACTAAAAAAGGAAAAGAAAGAAAGATAGGCATAAAACTATCAGGCAACACCAGGTAAAAATATTGACTGCATAGAAGCGGGGTAAAGAAAAAGAACGGTTAACTGTATCCTGAGATATCAGACTACCGAGAGAGAGAAGAAAAAACTCATACCCATAAGGGATTGCATTATCGTAAAGAACCTCCCTTCTCACAGGTATAGGTGCACGGACTTCATTTCCGTCAGCTTGTCTCCCATTTTCATCACCAATGTCCTCTTTTAATTGACTGAATCAATAATAAAAGTCAATATTGAAAATACAAAAGGAAATAAAACCGTCAGCCAGCAAGATAAATATCAGATA
Organism: Camellia sinensis; assembly: GCF_004153795.1. Taxonomy (NCBI): domain Eukaryota; kingdom Viridiplantae; phylum Streptophyta; class Magnoliopsida; order Ericales; family Theaceae; genus Camellia; species Camellia sinensis. Next base: position 551,323 of record NW_021026420.1, on the reverse strand, counting down.
TTAAATGCTTCCCCGTGTCCAACATACCTTGAACTTTGATCAGCTAGAGGTCTATCATTTTCTAATGGTGGAGAGTATATAGATGATGCCGCTGTGCCACCCTCATTTCCAATATAAAACAGCTGAATAGCTTCCTCAAGCTTCCAACTGGTGGCCTGCACCCACAGGATCTCACCATCAAGTTTACCATAAAAAGAAAGCTTTACAAATAATAGAGTAAACCACTTTCAAAACTTCCATAACATACTGAAAAAAAAAAAATATATTAAAAGAAAGAATTACAAATCAACAATAAAAATTAACTATGTAACTCTTTAATAATTACAAAATCAACAATAAAAAATTAAAAAAAATATTTTTGATCAGCGAAAGTCAATTGTTAGTTGTTAGATTAGCGTATATGGGAGTTAGCCTTCCCACCCTTGCAAAGCACTAAGGCTCCGTTTGGTAAGCCTCTCAAATTATAGTTTTATCCATTGATTTGAGTGTAGTGTTTGTTTTGAACTTTTAAATCATAATTTTACACCCATTTCTCAAAACTCAATTCAAAACATAATCATTATTTTTCAAAACTCATAACCAAACACATAATGCAAGACTCTTTTCAAAACTCAATTCAAATCAATATTTTGATTTTTTAAATATTTTAAAAATATTTTAATTTTGTTAAGATTTTAAATATTTAAATATGTTACGATTTTTTAAATTTTTTAATTTTTTGAATATTTTTAAATATTTAATTTTTAAATATTACGATTTAAATTTTTTAAATTTTAAAATATTTTATAAAAATAAATTCAAACTCTATTTTATAAAAATATTTTTAAATATTTTAATTTTTTTGTTGTGTGTTTAGTTACGATTTAAATGTGAAGTTTTGAAAATAGTTTTTGAATTTAGTTTTGAGTTAGACCATCTCCAACAGTTCATCAAACCTGGTATCAAATTCAAAATTTGATGAAAAAGTCACTTTTTTTAAATTATTTAAATTTTTACGATTTAAATTTTTTGAATATTTATTTTAATTTTTTACTTATTAAATTTTTTAGATTATTTAAATTATTTAAATATTTATGATTTAAATTTTTTAAATATTTATTTTGAAAAAAAAATTATTTCCTTTGTAGTATTTTCAATTAAAAAATTGATTAATGTTATTTTCTGTTAATAATAAATTTTTTAATTGAATTTTAAAAAAAAAAATTGGTTATGAGTGTTGATCATAATTTTCAATAGCGTAAAAATAGTGTGTTTTGTTATGAGTTATAACAATTTGAATTAAGTTTTGAAAACTCTTTTCAAAACTCATAACTAACAAATTTTCTTACTTCACATGTCAAATCAAACTTTCAAAACTCAATTCCACAATCAATTCAAAACTCAATTCAACACTCTATTCAAAAATCATAATCAAACAAATTTTCTACACTCAAATTATAATTTCAAAACACATAAACTCAAAATACAACTCATATTCTCAAATCATAATTAGAAAGTCTTGCCAAACGGAACCTAAGTGTTTGCCTTCTAATTCAACTCTCCCTTAGGAAGAGTTGAACCCATGACCTTCCCCTTGGGACTAAGCCCTTAGGAAAGTCATGGTGGCCAACTCAGCTAGACCCAGTTGGTTAAATCAACAATAAAAATTAACTATGTAACTAATATGTATAGCGTATTATGAACACACATCAGGACAATAAATTGATTTTAGACACTCATATTAACTCCAACATGCACAAGAACTTTTTATTCTTGTTTTTGCTATGCACAATTCAAATTTAAAGCTTAAGTCTAGTAGATGCGAGCTAGTATGGCGGATTTAAGAGTGGACCACTCCACTAGGTGGCCAAGACTAACCAGCAGCACATGCATGTGATACAGAGAGTTTATTTTTACTTTACTTGACAAAATTATTCACCAATGCTTGCTATCCACTCATAAAATCTTGTGGAGTGTATCATGACTACTACTACTAAAGTTAGATCACTAAATCCATATCCCAACTAAAATGACTAGTAAAAAAATGTCAACAATCCTATGTCATCAATTTCAACAAAAATTTGGATGCTCAGCTAAGGTTGAAAATTAAAATATAGATATAAAATGCATCTCAACAAGAATATTTTCATATCCCTTTATCTTTGTATCTATTCAGCACCTCATGAAAGTTCCACACATAGAGTTCAACCTACAACAAAAGATATAGAATACGCAGAAAGACTCAAAACAGATACTCAGAGCTCCTTCATGCATATATCAAGAGACCCACCTTTGTTTCTAAGAAAGTATTTAGAGTCTTTAGACTGTAAATTTAGAAAGAAAGGCTTAAACCAACTCTCTAGCATGCAGAACCTTTTCAGACAACACAAATTCTTTAAAGATTTTCCCACATTTAGAAGGTAGACACAGAAAGATTTGCACCAATCACATCTCCTCATAGCTGCTACTTCTGTCAGTTTTGGTAAGTCACCTTGTAACTGCTTCCTCTATGATTAACTAAAGGGAAAGCATATGCAACGAGTCATGTCAATGAACATAAGAAAATAAAAGTTGTACCCAATGCACAAGGCTCCTGCTTAGTAGGTAGAAAGCCTTCCCCTCTCTCTTTGTTAAGAGGTTGATTCCCTATGAAGTACGGACATGGACATGGACATGCACATAGATACGTACACAGACACGGATACAGACACGGGGCACTGTAATTTCAAAAAAAAATGAGGGCATGGACACGGCAAATTTGTAATTTTATTTTTAAATTGCATTTATGCCTTCAATATACCCACTGATGTACCCGACATGTACTCATGTTGTACCCATCATGTAGTCATATTGATATGCATACCCGTACAGGATACATACACCGTGCTCTTATGACATAATTTTTAGAATACCCATGCTTCATCAAAACACATGCAATGATGCAATATCTATTAATTAGGAGTTGAATTCCAATTAGAAACCTAAATCTCTTAAATTCCAATTAGAAACTTAATGCTATGTGAAAGGTCTTGGTAGTTGACGCAACAAATTACCCTATTTTCCTCATTTCTCAAATGTTCACCAAAACAAGCTTTCAGGAGGACCTACCAAATAAGTAGGTGTATTCCCATTCTATTCAACTCAACAAGCTTTCGCCCAACCATAGTTGTCGATCTTCTCAATACCAAACATGTGGACAAAAGGTCCTAGAAAAAAACACTCCCAGTGAAGAGGGAACATGGAAATAAGTAAAGCAGCAGACACTTAAAAGCTTACCCTATATAGTTATATGTAAGTTTCTTCATATATCGGTAAGTCTTTAATATGGCTTTAAAGTGTATTTACAAAAATTCACAGGATTGTCATCTCTTTTAGTTTTTTGACATTACAAGTGTTCATTAAGTTTAATTTTGGCCTATAATCTGGGCTCTTTGGCTTTTGCTTGCCATTCATCTTCAGAATGGATTTATTTTAATGGTTTAGTAAGTTTAAACTGGTCCAAGTCTTACAGGTATGATATACCATACTAAGTGCCCAAAACTTAGAACTTTTAGTGGTTTCTCCATTTAAACTTTATTGCTTTATATATATATATATATATAATAAAAAATAAAAAATAAACTTAAAACTCTTGTTTTGTTTCTCACCAAAATTGGTAAGAAACAAAGGTAATTATACAAAAAATAAAATCAAAAAATCAAAATACTAACTGTCTATTTAAATACAAAACATTAAAAATAAAGACATGTATTCTCTTTTATTTTGATTCATTCAAACACAATGATGAGAAATAACAATCTGTAAACACCCCATTGGGTCATGTCGGACCGTTGTAGAAGACAGTTTATGGGGTCATGTCGGACCGTTGTAGAAGACAGTTTATGGGGTCATGTCGGACCGTTGTAGAAGACAGTTTATGGGGTCATGTCGGACCGTTGTAGAAGACAGTTTATGGGGTCATGTCGGACCGTTGTAGAAGACAGTTTATGGGGTCATGTCGGACCGTTGTAGAAGACAGTTTATGGGGTCATGTCGGACCGTTGTAGAAGACAGTTTATGGGGTCATGTCGGACCGTTGTAGAAGACAGTTTATGGGGTCATGTCGGACCGTTGTAGAAGACAGTTTATGGGGTCATGTCGGACCGTTGTAGAAGACAGTTTATGGGGTCATGTCGGACCGTTGTAGAAGACAGTTTATGGGGTCATGTCGGACCGTTGTAGAAGACAGTTTATGGGGTCATGTCGGACCGTTGTAGAAGACAGTTTATGGGGTCATGTCGGACCGTTGTAGAAGACAGTTTATGGGGTCATGTCGGACCGTTGTAGAAGACAGTTTATGGGGTCATGTCGGACCGTTGTAGAAGACAGTTTATGGGGTCATGTCGGACCGTTGTAGAAGACAGTTTATGGGGTCATGTCGGACCGTTGTAGAAGACAGTTTATGGGGTCATGTCGGACCGTTGTAGAAGACAGTTTATGGGGTCATGTCGGACCGTTGTAGAAGACAGTTTATGGGGTCATGTCGGACCGTTGTAGAAGACAGTTTATGGGGTCATGTCGGACCGTTGTAGCAGACGGTGTTGTGACAGTTGTTGTGACAGTTTACGGAGTCTTGCTGGACCCTTGTAGAAACTAACCGGAATCTATGTCGGGACAGTTTACAGAGTCTTGTCGGACCCTTAAAAAGTCGCACCCTCAAAAGGTGTGCCCAATTTTGTCAAAAGGCGTGCCATCAAAAGGCGTGCCCACTTTATCAAAAGATGTGCCAGACATGATGGCGAGGCACGTGAGGGCCTTGGTTGGCGTGCCCGTTTGTCGTCTGGCGAGAGGCGCGCGATGCGCGTGGCTGCCTCGGCTATAAGACAGATGCTGAGGCTGAGGCTGAGGCAAAAAAACTGCGAGAGATATTCTGAGAGAGAGTTCTGAGAGAGATTCAGTGTAACACTCTGGTGCCTAGAAAATGGCTTCATCGTCTTCCCGCGGGCTGCTCACCCTCTTTCCCGACCTCAACGAGTCAACGAGAGAGAGAACTGGTGCGGTGGCACTGGAAACTCAACCAAGCGCCCCGGAGTTTACTCCGCTGAACTTTCCGATGCGGTCTGTGGAGCAAAGAATGGCAGTGCTGTCAGATGTGGAGGCCAACCAGTATACTTTGAAAGCATGCGTGGAAAGCATGACGGCGGTCACAAACTTGTCGAACCGGCTGCAGAGTAGGACAAATGAGGTGCAGCAGTTAACCTCCCAGTTGGCTCTGCTCCAACGCATGTATAAGGATGCGCGAGCAGAGATAAGTGTGCTGAAAGCAGAAAATAAGGAGCTAAAGCGGAAGGCCACCGTGATGTGGCGATTTGGAGGTCCGCCATATGCTGCAGTGGACGAGCAGGGGGGAGGCAACTTGCTTGGTAGTCTAGGAAGCACGGAGGCAACACCGTCAAGGGCTGCCCAAGACGGAGGCAAGAAGAAAAGACCGGCGGAATAGGCGAAGAAGTGAGGTCGATTGGTGGCCGGCTGCAGAAAAGAAAACAAAGCTATTGTGTGGTGGTTTGTTGTTGTTGTTGTTGTTGTTGTTGTTGTTGTTTTTTTGTTTTTTTTGTTTTTTTGTTTTTTTGTTTTTTGTTTTGTTTTGTTTTGGTGTGTGTAAAATTTTGTGATGAAAAAAAAAAATAATAAAATAAAATAAAAGAAAGAAAAGTGGAGCAACGTGGGTGGGTGCAAAAAGTGAAGAGTGACTCAGTTGCTTCAGAAAAGAAAGAGATATGGGTTTGTGCAAAAGTGATCATAATGGAGCTTTGAGTAAAATATTATAAGAAACAGATATATTAAAATAAAAGAAAGGGCTCTGGATTATGGCTCCAACACATGGTGTGCTGTGTGGGTTATGATGGCAAAATATTATAATGTGTGGGTTATGATGGCAAAATATTATAATAAACATATATGTGCGTTGGGTGCGTTGGGTGTGCCTGAGAGAGAGAGCAACCTAGGAATGTCTAGAGAGAGAAGAATCACACACTACACACGGGACATCTCTCTCTCTATCTCGAAAAAACAAGAGACCCAACACACATATAGAACAGAGAAAGACAGAACTGGGATGGGGGACATGCACTAGCTCTCTCTCTCTTTTCTCTCGACACCTCTCTCTCACTCAGATCAGAAACACACACATTTCTGGGTTGTTCCTGCAAATGCCATGCTTTGCTTTCCAATTCTCAAGGACTGGTAGTCTCGACAAAAGTTTCGAAGGGACACCAAAAATTGTGAAACCATAGAAACCCATTGACAGTGAGAAACCTTTGGCGAATAAAGTCTCAAGCAAGTTTGGGGAAACCAGAGAAAAATGTGTGGGTTGTAAGAACACCGTCTATCCAACTGAAAGGGTTACGGTGAATGGAACTGCGTACCACAAGAGTTGTTTCAAATGCACCCATGGCGGATGTGTAATCAGCCCATCCAACTACATAGCACATGAGGGCCGTCTTTACTGCAAGCACCACCACATCCAACTGATAAAGGAGAAGGGTAACTTAAGCCAGCTCGAAGGCGACCATGAGAAGGAACCTGTAAACGAGAAACTCAAAGCCAGAGAAGTCGCTGCAGAGTCATGATCTGCCAAAGAAATTTGAAACCGGCGGAGCGGACACCACAGGAGGTGTGGCCGGAGATTGAAAGAACAGGAAAGCATCCAGTGTTATGGGTGTAGAGTCAGGAAAGGAAGTCCGACGAGATGAAAGTGGCGGATCTTTATTCTGAAAACTTCGATGATTCATGTTTGGGTTGAGACTCTGGAGTCACGGGACATGGCATGACTTCCATGAGACAACAGATATGTATAGAGAGACAGCGGATGGAAGGGGTATGTGTAGAGGTCCGGCGGGCGGCCAAAGCGAGACTGCCGCCCGCCGGTGAAGCAGAATGACTAAGTTGTTAACTTTGCTCTGATACCATGTAATAATTTATGTATTATTGATTATGTATTGATACAAGATTGATTGATTACAATTCCTATACAATCTATATATAGAAGAAAATGTGGTAGTAGGTGTAGTGGAGGTGATAGTGGGTTAGGTGAAGTGGAGTGTGTGGTGAAGTGGAGGTAGGTGAAGTGGAGTGTGTAGTGGAGTAGGTGAAGGTAAAGATGGGAAATTCTAACAGTTTTCCAATATTTACCTCGTTGCAAATCATTTCCCCATCAATTTCAAATTTGAGATGAAAGAATCCAAAAATCTTAGCATTTATTTTGTCCACCAAATTTTAAAACAAAGACAAACTAAGTATACTTGATAACAAATAATGAGTTAGCACTTAAAAAATGGTGTCCAGTTGAAAAGAACCTTAATTTTAATCCAAAAGGTGTTTAGTTTTACCTCGTCACTTTAGTTTTACATACTAAGTAAAGGTACTATTGATTAATAAAATTTAAAATAAACCTATAAATCTTGTTGCTAATAAGTAGTATTAAAGATTTTTTCTACTCATTTCAATATCTAAATTTTGAACATATGTTTGTCTTTGAAGATTTATATTCAAAATCACCTTCCACAAAGTGTATTCACCATTTAATGATACGCCAAGTCTCTCTTTGTCAAAGTTCAAACCAATATTTCCAATTTCAAGCATAGTTGTTATGAATTTTTAAATGCAATTAATCGAAAATACAATTAAAAGTTTCCAACTTAAATCACTTGTGGAATTGTCAAACTACCTTCTAAAGTAATAATTGGTTTGGTTGTAATCCAACATTAGATTCCCATGACTAAATACTCATTTTTATTAACTTCTCTTTCCACCACCTACATTTCACTTGGCTATTTGGCTATAAAGAAGAAGAAGAAGAAGAAGAAGAAGAAGAAGAAGATAACAGAAATAGGTTGCATCACGCAAATTGTAACTCTTTCAGAAGTTTGGTTCCAAAACTTAGCCGCCACTCTTCCAAGATTTAAATGACAATTTCACCCTTGTTTCCTCTCTTATTTATGGGTTGCAAACAACCAAGCCGAGTATTTTGCTACTCAAGTTTGGCTCAAACAACTTTTCTTCCCTTTTTTTTTCCCTTGAAATTGGCAAGTAGGGAAGATGGCTCAAACGAATTCTTAGATCAAGCATGTGAGAACCCATTAAGCCTTTATTCAAGCTCCACATGGCAGCTAATTTCCAACTTTACTAGCAATTCAAGGTCATTTTGTGTACATGCCAAGCCAACTCATTAACTTAAACTGTTCAACCAGCTAATTCTCAAGTTCAAAGCCAACTGACAGTGAGATATTGACCTAAAATTCAAAAGTTACATAAACAAGACAAAAGGCTACAAGACATGATATAATCATGTTTGGCAAGTAAGCCAAAAGATTAGGATCTAAATATTCTACTTCCAACGGCTATGAAAATAATATATATCATCCAACTTTATGACATGTTGGAACAACCACTTTTGCAATGTACGTGTCAAGAATCAAACAGCTCATGAGAAAACTTCCATGACTTAACCAATATTTTATGCATTTTAGTTAATGTAAGATTCCACAATAGCTTGGGGTAGAACACAAGTAAAAGAAGGATTTGGATACCAACTGCAATAATTTGACAAAGAACATCTTGAGTCGATTTAAGTCAACAAAACCCACATTCAAACACTAAAAACCAAGGAAATTGTTACACGTAACATTGCAGTGTATCAACGGGGCTCACTCTCATAGATTTGAAGCCTCACTAATACAAATTTTTGTATCAAGCAAAGAGCACATTCATATATATATCCCAACGTAAACAAAGTCATCCCACAATCTCATGGTTACATTCCTGTGCCACCTAAGATTCAACATTCTTTCCCCATTTCAGGCTATCAAGAAGCTCAGGGCAATCAGACCAATTCCAGACATTATCACTAAATTTAAGTGTTCATGGAAATTATACTTTTACCTTCGGATTCACTTAAATTTACTAAGCCTTTTGTTCGGAAATAACTTTTTTAACTTGACTTTATGACTATTTTAGCCGGACTAAAAAAGATCTGTTTGAGAACAACTTCTGATTTTTTTTAGTTTTGTGGGAGAAAAAAGTAATATCATTATGATTTGGATGTGAAATTTTGTTTTATTGGCTTTTAGTCTATTTAGCCTTTATGAGATAAATTAGTCCCAATCTACTTCCCAAACGAGGACTAATACCCAATTTCCTTTATGCAGTTTATTAACCCAAAAAAACAAAAAGCTATAAGCTTCAATCAAACCACATTCTGCATGTAGAATTCACATGCATTCACCAAAACATAGCATCAAAAAATCTTTCTCGCATATATCAAGGTTTCGCCATGAAATCGCGCTATCATCAGCAGATTCTCATATTCAAGACAGATCAACAGTAAAAACGAATACTTTCAAGTACACCAACCACACTCAGTAAGCAATTCAACGATTCGACACAAAAACATCTAGAGAGAGAGAGAGAAACCTGTAAGAACTGAGTGGCAGTATCGACGGTCTGACCGACGGCGATTTCGAGGAAGGAAGAAACCATGGATTCCTTGTCGGAAGGAGAGAGGACTCCCTCCATCATTCTTGGTTTTCAGAGCAATCTGCGAGAGAGAGAGAGAGAGACGAATCGAACGCTGAAATTGAAAACCCTAAAGAGAAAGTGGCTTGCTCGAAGAGAAAACAGAGAGATTATGTGTAGAATGCTCTGTGAATTCGTAGTTGTCTGACATATGCATATTGTGAAAACCCTTCCTATTCCTATCCCAAATACAAAACGATAAAACTGCAGCTTTTAACAAAAAATTTATTTACACGGAGACCATAAATTATTAAAAAATATTATTTTGGCGTGGTTTGGGGGTGGATTAACTTTTTGACTTTTTGATTTTTTTGGTTATTTTAGGTTGGGTTTAAAAGCTTTAGTTTAGGAGGGGATTTTTTGACTTTTTTGTGAGAAAATAGTGTAATGATTATAGGTTGGGTGTGATTTTTTATTTTTTATGACTAAAATAACTTATTTTGTCTTTTGGGACTAAAATAGCCAAAAAAGCTCCCAACCCCACTTGCCAAACGGAGCCTTTGACTCCTAAGTTACAAAAACGTATAAATGAATTTTTAAACGATTACAAGTATCACTTTATTGCTAAACTATAAAAGTATACAAATAAACTCCTAAATTATGGGTTGGTTTGGCAAGGGCTCACTGGGCTTTTTTTTTGGCTCAATGAGTCATAAAAGACAGAATAGGCTCATAAGCCACAACAGACAAAACATCTCATCCAACCCCATAATCATTACACTCTTTTCTCACAAAAAAATCAAAAAAGTCAAAAAGCCAAAAGCCCTTCCCAAACTAAGCTTTTGAGCCCAGGCTCATATAGTCAAAAAAAATTAAAAAGCCAAAAAGCCAACCCACTTCCCCAACGGAGGCAAAAGTATACGCCTAACATAATGCTTTAAAGTAACACCCAAAAAAAATTAGGGCATCCATTTGTACCTTTATATATTTTAATGGGTAAAGTGATACTTTTCAATAATTTAAAGTCTATTTATATATTTTTATCACTTTCTCAATAATTTAATTTAGGGAGTTTTGGTATAAATAACCCTTAGTGAAATCCCTCATTTTTTAGAAAATTATGAAAAAAAAATTCAAAGTTTGATCTTAATAACAAATCAAATCTTAATTTTTAATTACTAGCAATGCACACAAGAATTCTTTTTAGAGAAAAAAAAATAACATAATTTATTGCTTAAAATATATTTGTTTTAATTTATTTATTTTTTTTTAAACAATGATAGTTAGACTTCATTCTCTATTTTATAACCTCTTAAAAGGTCAATGTAAAAATTATATTGAAATTGTTTTTTAGTTTTTAGATGCTGATGCGTTAGATGATTAAATGAATCATGAACATGATGCTTTCAATTTTTATTTTTTATTTTTTCTTTAGGGCCCAAGCTATTTGAAATACATATCCAACTTTGCTATATCAGTGAGTAAAAGTTATAAATTTCATTGTTACGGTATAGATATTTCAATTCTATATTTTCAATAATTAAATTTTTTATTATTACTATTTAGATTTCACATTAATTTTTGCAGTACTCAATATTCAAGCTATTGTCAATTTTTTTTTTTTTTTAACTTAGATTTAACTTAAATGTACAAGAAATATTACCATATTGAACAAAACCAATACTTGTATTTTTATAATTTATAAATTTAATAGTTTGATAAATTTACATTGAAATTATAAGTCTTAATGACTGTACAATATTTTGCTTTATATAATAGTAAGTATAGATGTGTATGTGTGTGATGCGTACTTAAAAACCATGATTTAAGTGAAATTTATTAAAAAATCAATAATAAAGAGTCATGTATATATCAATATTTCATAAATTTATGACAAAATAATATTTTACTCTACATAATAAAAAATTAAGAAACTTGTTGAAAAATCCAAGCTAAAGAGACTATAATACATTAGATCCAGTGGATATTTTTTTATTGGTGAGAGGTCGACCTTTTGTGAAATAGTTTGGTAAGAAATCTTTTTGTTGATTTTTCAAAATATTTTCTTATCAATTTTATCTCTTAATTTATCTGTTGACTTTTTTAACTATCTGTTCAAAAAAAAATTCTATCTATTCAAATTTATATCTATCTATTCAAATTTTTTAACTATCTGTTCAAATTTTTTTTAATCTATTTTATTTGTTTAATTTTTTTCCCTTATCTATTCAAATATCTATCCAAATTTTATTATCTTTTCAATTTTTTTTCCTTAAATTTTATATGTCAAATTTTAGTAAGCAGATCTGAGTTCTCTCACTCTCTCTCTCTCTCTCTCTCTCTCACTCTCTCTCTCTCCACACAACAACATTTAAATTTGTTGAATTTTGAATTATGATCTAAAACCAAACTTCCAACTGAGCCAGGTTAGCAAGACCTTGCACGAATACAACAGGAATAAGAAGTAAAACTATAAAATCAAAGCATGCAAATATAACCACCAATTTAGAAATCCATCTTTCCATATGAAAAGAATGGCTAATAAACATCACGAGGCTTAGGGGCTTGCTTTGTAACCCACTGTGTGGGGTTATTTGATTGTTGCATGTGTACAGCAATTACAGCACCATGCCAAGACTTACACAAAGGCAGCTCTAAGAGCAACTCCAAGGGAATAGGCATATTGGTCCTGTTAGGTATTTTAGTTAATATTACCCTAATATTTTGACTCCAATGGACTGGCTAAATGGCTTCCTATTTTTCCCCATGCCTTCTCCGCTTGCTACAATTGGAAAGTGATTAAAGGCCTCTTTGTCTTCCCATTTTATGCAACTCATAAACCCCCCTCTCTCTCTCTCTCTCTCTCTCTATTTTCAACTCTTCCCCTCCCATATCTACAAAACCCAAAATTGAAACCCCCTATCTGTGAATCCTTTTTTTCCCTTTTGATTTTTAGTTCCCCTTCTATGAACCCCCTTTTTTTTACCCATCTCTGCGAAAGCCCCTTCCCAAATCCATCTTCGAACCCCCATCCATTCTTGTTCGTCTATTCCTACATGTTCTTTTCTATGTTTTTCACATGTATGTATTTGAGATTGGTAGTCTTGTATGCTGCTACTACAGTTGTTTAGATTCATGTATGTGAAAACATTGCTGGTTTTAATTGGTTTAAATCTTTTTTTTTTTTCTAAATTCAATTATCTTAAGACGCCAATTTGATGGGTCTTGGGAAATATAAAATTGGGTTTGTTTTCCTTTTATCTAGTCCTTTGATTTGTAGGTTATGTTTATGTGTTTTAATTGGGTTTTGAGTAAAATTTCTGTGAAATTTTGAGGTGGTGTTACCCTATTTCCTTGAATATATATGATGTTTAGTTTGGTTGGGAGTGTGTAATAGATAGTCAGACAATTGTTATCTTTAGTTGAAGTTGCAATCCTGCTCAATCGTGGGGTACCTGATTGTTTTCTTTTATTCTTCCCCTCCCTTCCCCTTCTAGATGGTTCCACAAAATTCATATGTTGTATATATTCACATAATACATTTTATAAATAAAAAAAATTGAATATTAGTTAAAAATTATTTTTTATAATATTTTTAAAACTAATATTAAAAAATATTATTTTTAAAAATATTATCGCAAATGTCACATTGGCAACCATATTAGCATTTGGTGCGGATGTGGCATTCTATGAAAAATACAATAATATATATAGCCTTTTTTTGTTTTAAAAATTGATTAAGTTAGTTTGAATGACTAATTAAAATAAAGAGTATGATTGAAACACACAATAGCTAAACTAATTAGGTATAATAAAGAGCATACTTATTTCGTACTTTAGCTAGTGAAAAATAAAGATTCTGGTTGGAGTTGCTCTAACTTCCTTAAATCGGATAGTTTTTTTAAGAAACATATCCAAACAAAAAGGCAAAGGTTGCGTTTGATAGAGTTTTGTAAATATGATTTGAGAGTATGAGTTGTATTTTGAGTTTGTGAGTTGTAGAATTATGATTTGAATGTAGAAAATTTGTTTGGCTATGATTTTTGAATAGAGTGTTGAATTGAGTGTGGAATTGAGTTTTAAAAGTTTGATTTGACATGTGAAGTAAGAAAATTTGTTTGGTTATGAGTTTTCGAAAGAATTTTCAAAACTTAATTCAAATTGTTATAACTCAAAACAAAACACACTACTTTCACACTATTGAAAATTCTGATCAACACTCATAATCAAACTCTTTTAAAATTCAATTAAAAAAATTTATTATTAACATAAAATAACATTAATCAATTTTTTAATTGAAAATACTACAGAGGAAATAATTTTTTTTCAAAATAAATATTCAAAAAATTTAAATCATAAATATTTAAATAATTTAAATAATCTAAAAAATTTAATAAGTAAAAAATTAAAATAAATATTCAAAAAATTTAAATCGTAAAAATTTAAATAATTTAAAAAATGTTAATATTTTAAATTTAAAAAAAACTCTATACTCAAATCGTAACCAAACACATAAAACAAAACTCAATTAAAAAATTATTTTTAAAACTCATAACCAAACACATAACTCGAAACTCCATGCTACTTTCACAACTCTACACTCAAATCGTAACCAAATACATAACAAAAAAATTAAAATATTTAAAAATATTTTTATAAAATAGAGTTTGAATTTATTTTTATAAAATATTTTAAAATTTAAAAAATTAAAATCATAATATTTAAAAATTAAAATATTTAAAAATATTCAAAAAATTAAAAAAATCGTAACATATTTAATATTAAAATATTTAAAATCTTAACAAAATTAAAATATTGATTTGAATTGAGTTTTGAAAAAAGTTTTGAATAATGTGTTTGGTTATCAGTTTTGAAAAGTAATGATTATGTTTTGAATTGAGTTTTGAGAAGTGACTGTAGAATTATGATTTGAAAGCTCAAAACAAACAACACACTCAAATCAATGGGTAGAACTATAATTTCAACTGCTTACCAAATGGAGCCAAATTTTTTCTAAAAAGCAGATCTGTTTAAAAAAAATAAAAAATACAAAAAAATTTAAATACATAAACTATTAATAACAACACTTGTTCAAAGCCTCAACTTCCATTAATGTTGCAAGATGAAATCATCAAATGTTGCTTTTGTTCGAACTTGTTTCCAAATCAGGATCTGGATCCTAGATTTGGAAATTAAAACCGAAATCATTTCCATGAAACATATATATATATATATATGAATATATATAGAGAAGAGGAGAAAAGAGAGGGCAGTGACGCAGGTGGTGCGGCAGTCACAATATCGGTGGCGGAGGAGGAGGCGACAATGTCAGCGTGAGAAGATTGGTGGTACTTAGATCTACAACCGTTGAAGATCAATGAAGAGTAGTGAGAATGAAGGGTGAATAAAAGATAAAGAGAGGAGAGAGAGAGAGAGAGAGAGAGGGGCGGCAACAGAAGTGATGGTAGCGGTAGTAGTCGCGACAGTCATAGTGGCAATGATGGAGGAGGTGGTGATAGCGTTAGCGTTGGCGTTGGAATCGACATTGGTGTAAGAGGTAAAGGAGAACGCGACGGCGACGACGTGGGCATCGGAGAAGAAAAGAAAGAGGATTGGATTTGTGTTTCTGACTTTCCACTGGTTATAAAATATTTATATATATATATCAATAAGTAGTTTGGTCATTTTACAAGAACTTTTCCTTATGAATCAAGTATTTTAGAGTACGGATCTTTGGGCAAAGAAAATCCATAAGTAGATTTATGGACAGCATGCCCTAGTAAATCTAGATTTTATCGGGTTGGCACAATTTAAGTTTTTGGCTCAATTTGTAATTTAAAATGATGTCAAATTACTTTATTGGTTAAGGCCTAACTCATGCATAAGAACTCTAGTTTAGGCCTTATATATATATATATATATATTTTTGGGACCAAAATATTGGACCATGACATCATTAAAAAATGAAGTGTTTATTTACTTTATTAAATAGTTTCTTTACCTAAAATTTCAAATATTTTTTATTCTATTAAGTTATGTATAATTTATACTAAAACAATTAAATATATATTTTTTATTGCGAAACAAAAAAATAATTAACAAATAAATGAGAAAAAAATCATAAATTTGAAAATATATATATATTGAGATTTTCTGTCATGACCCGAGCACGCCGCTATGGGTTAAGGACATAACCGACCAGTAATCAAGAGATTACCTACGGCCTCAAACCATATAAGACATAACTCATCAGAGTAAACGGGCCAAACGGAAGCAAAAATTTAAAATTTTGTCCATAGAGCTGTGCTTATATGCATATTATAACATTTCACATAAGTATTCGTTAATAACTCACATCAAATGGAAGTTAACATATAAACTGTACATACAGGATCATTCAAGTCTAAGTCAGTCAAACCCAAAGTTTATATACGAAAGTGATCCAATGTTTTCGCCAACATAACAAAACTATAACAAAAGAACAAAAGAGGCGAAGACAAGTCCCGTGCGTGAGACGTTGGGCTGACTCTTCAAAACCTTGACTGTTTCCCACATATTTCACCGAGGCTAGGTTTGGACATCCCATGGCTCAACTACATACACATGAATGAGCGTGAGCGAAAGCCCAGTTGTGACAACCCTCACCTCTGATTAGTGTTAATCGCTGGTTAAGCATGATAAGTTACTAATCAGACTGAAATTCTGAACTGAATGCATGAGTATGTTGTTTAATTACATTTCTATCTGTTAGTCACCAAATGATCTGTTCATGTTTTAACTTTGAATTGCGAATTGAAGTTCTTATCGGCGATCGATTCCAGAATTGATTAGTGTTTTATGCTAATTAGAATCTATGTGATTTTATGGTAGGTTTAATTAAAATTCAATTTGGAATGATTAAATTAGATTAAATAAGGATAAATTTCATTAGTTTGAGTTATTACATTTTTGCCCTTTAGTGGACCCCCTCAAAAACTATTGTTTAATCCCCATTATTTGCACACTTGACACACCATTCTTTACCCATTTTTCTGAAGCAAACCGTGAGAGAGAGTGAGATAGGAGAATTGGTTTCAACAAGAGATTAACTTGGAGAGTTAGAAGGAATTGAAGGGATTTTGCAAAATTGAGCTTGTATACTTTGAATTCAAGACCTAAGGTAGAGAATTCATCCTTTGGTTTATATATTTAAGTTGTTTCTTGCATGATTCATGGAAATTTGGACATTAATGTCAAGAATTAATTTAAGAGTTGAATTAAGTAGCAATTCATGCATGCATGTATATGTTCTTGAAAATTGAAGTTGTTTTGCATGAAATCCTTACATGCATGTGCATATTTTAGTAGAGGTCCATGAATTCACCATGTTCTTGAGCTAAAGCTTGCATTGGATCATGTTTTGAAACATTGGAGTTCATGGGAACTCATGCATGTATGATTTTTGCATTGTTCTTCGTGTTACATTTGATTTGGTGTTTAATTGGCTTACCTTTGGACTTGATTTTACAAATTGATCTTCAAAGACATGTTATACTATGAGTTTTCAAATGTTTTTCAGAAAATTGGCCCAAAAGGTTGAGTTTTGAAGTGTTGAATGCTTGGTTTGAGCTTGGGAGGCAAATTTGGAAATTCCAAATTTTGGCTTCCACGCTCGAGCGAAGGATTCCACGCTCGAGTGACCATCTTTTGTTCAAAGCTTCACTCGAGCAAAGGAATGATGGCTCGAGCGTAGATTTCAAGCTCTTAGATTTTTTGGTGTACGTAGACGCACGCTCGAGCGACGAGACGTACGCTCGAGCGAGAACTGTGTCTCACGCTCGAGGGAGTATCGAGCGAGCATCGAGCGGAGATTTTCAACATCCAGCACTTTTTGCATTTTCACAAACCGCTCGAGCGAGGAAGTCCATGCTCGAGTGACCCCTCTGATTTGGAAAGCTCGCTTGAGCGTAGACAGCCACGCTCGAGCGAGATCCATGTTTTCTGAAAAATTCTGAAAAGTGTTTTTAAAGTGCATTTTGCATCCTCATTCCATCCTAGGCATTCCTAGGCTTAGTTTAAGGCATCTTAATGAGGATAATGTTATAAAACCACACCAAGTATAATTAGGGGCTAAGTTATTAATCCCAAGTGTGTGTTCGTTCTGCAACTGTAGGGTTGGCATCCGAGGACGCTCGTTAGCTTGTTTATAGCCTAGTGCTCTGTGAGTAACAATGTTGTAAAGATATGTTCAATTATGATTATTTTCTAAATGATCAACTGTTCTGCTTACTGAAACGTTATTGTTTAATGAATGAATGTTTGTCCTATTTGTAAACTGTATTCGTGGTATCCATAGCAATTTATTGTTATTGTACTGTTACTGCTACTGACACAGAGATCTCTGTCGGTTCCCATGTTCGGAACCACTAGTGTTACTGTTATGATGGCCATCGACTGACTATTCGGTCTGTTAAGACCTACTGTACTGTTTTGCTATGGAATGCACCACATATGACTGCTATGGTTTCTAAGTGACTGATATGACTGTTTAATTATTGAAAGGACATTCATTCTTAACCTCTTTACATAACTGTTATTCACTGGGCTTTAGCTCACAGTTTATATATATATATATGTAGGTGTCCAGGCACCAGACCAGAGCTAGGAGCGTCGGATTAGCTCTTGTTTTGTCAAGCCAACCATCGTGCCTCACCTCGAGGTTCCAAGTCCGCTCAAGCTACGGCTGTTTTGGGGTGTTCGGATTCACCCTTCTGTTTCTGTTTTGTAATAGCTGTTATAGACTCCTATTGTACAGTTATAGTTAGGTATTCGATCCCTGACATGGATGTTTGTGTATATGTTGTATATATATATGTTTTGGTTGTCAGTGTGGCATGTTTATAAAAAGTCTTTTTGCATTCAGACTGTCACAGCTCATTGGACATCTTTTATTTACTGTTTTGGCTTCCACCAGCCCCTTTACTCTGTATTACTAGCATTACTGTTAAGCAGGCTGTGATTTTATGGTAGGTTTAATTAAAATTCAATTTGGAATGATTAAATTAGATTAAATAAGGGTAAATTTCATTAGTTTGAGTTATTACATTTTTGCCCTTTAGTGGACCCCCTCAAAAACTATTGTTTAATCCCCATTACTTGCACACTTGACACACCATTCTTCACCCATTTTTCTGAAGCAAACCGTGAGAGATAGTGAGATAGGAGAATTGGTTTCAACAAGAGATTAACTTGGAGAGTTAGAAGGAATTGAAGGGATTTTGCAAAATTGAGCTTGTATACTTTGAATTCAAGACCTAAGGTAGAGAATTCATCCTTTGGTTTATATATTTAAGTTGTTTCTTGCATGATTCATGGAAATTTGGACATTAATGTCAAGAATTAATTTAAGAGTTGAATTAAGTAGCAATTCATGCATGCATGTATATGTTCTTGAAAATTGAAGTTGTTTTGCATGAAATCCTTACATGCATGTGCATATTTTAGTAGAGGTCCATGAATTCACCATGTTCTTGAGCTAAAGCTTGCATTGGATCATGTTTTGAAACATTGGAGTTCATGGGAACTCATGCATGTATGATTTTTGCATTGTTCTTCGTGTTACATTTGATTTGGTGTTCAATTGGCTTACCTTTGGACTTGATTTTACAAATTGATCTTCAAAGACATGTTATACTATGAGTTTTCAAATGTTTTGCAGAAAATTGGCCCAAAAGGTTGAGTTTTGAAGTGTTGAATGCTTGGTTTGAGCTTGGGAGGCAAATTTGGAAATTCCAAATTTTGGGTTCCACGCTCGAGCGAAGGATTCCACGCTCGAGCGACCATCTTTTGTTCAAAGCTTCGCTCGAGCAAAGGAATGATGGCTCGAGCGTAGATTCAAGCTCTTAGATTTTTTGGTGCACGTAGACGCACGCTCTAGCGACGAGACCTACGCTCGAGCGAGAACTGTGTCTCACGCTCGAGGGAGTATCGAGCGAGCGTCGAGCGGAGATTTTCAACATCCAGCACTTTTTGCATTTTCACAAACCGCTCGAGCGAGGAAGTCCATGCTCGAGTGACCCCTCTGATTTGGAAAGCTCGCTTGAGCGTAGACAGCCACGCTCGAGCGAGATCCATGTTTTCTGAAAAATTCTGAAAAGTGTTTTTAAAGTGCATTTTGCATCCTCATTCCATCCTAGGCATTCCTAGGCTTAGTTTAAGGCATCTTAATGAGGATAATGTTATAAAACCACACCAAGTATAATTAGGGGCTAAGTTATTAATCCCAAGTGTGTGTTCGTTCTGCAACTGTAGGGTTGGCATCCGAGGACGCTCGTTAGCTTGTTTATAGCCTAGTGCTCTGTGAGTAACAATGTTGTAAAGATATGTTCAATTATGATTATTTTCTAAATGATCAACTGTTCTGCTTACTGAAACGTTATTGTTTAATGAATGAATGTTTGTCCTATTTGTAAACTGTATTCGTGGTATCCATAGCAATTTACTGTTACTGTACTGTTATTGCTACTGACACAGAGATCTCTGTCGGTTCTCATGTTTGGAACCACTACTGTTACTGTTATGATGGCCATCGACTAACTATTGGGTCTGTTAAGACCTACTGTACTGTTTTGCTATGGGATGCACCACATATGACTGCTATGGTTTCTAAGTGACTGATATGACTGTTTAATTACTGAAAAGGACATTCATTCTTAACCTCTTTACATAACTGTTATTCACTGGGCTTTAGCTCACTGTTTATATATATATATATGTAGGTGTCCAGGCACTAGACCAGAGCTAGGAGCGTCGGATTAGCTCTTGTTTTGTCAAGCCAACCACCGTGTCTCACCTCGAGGTTCCAAGTCCGCTCAAGCTACGGCTGTTTTGGGGTGTTCGAATTCGCCCTTCTGTTTCTGTTTTGTAATAGCTGTTATAGACTCCTATTGTACAGTTATAGTTAGGTATTCGATCCCTGACATGGATGTTTGTGTATATGTTGTATATATATATGTTTTGGTTGTCAGTGTGGCATGTTTATAAAAAGTCTTTTTGCATTCAGACTGTCACAGCTCATTGGACATCTTTTATTTACTGTTTTGGCTTCCACCAGCCCCTTTACTCTGTATTACTAGCATTACTGTTAAGCAGGCCTTCGGTAATCCCGGATTACTGGCCAGTTACGGTGCTAAACCCATAGGGACGGGTTTGGGTCGTGACACCAGTGAATAATATCGAATAAAGAAGATACACTATAACAATGTACAACAGACGGCCTTGGGCCTAATTGTTCCTATCCGACGGCCTTTGGCCCAATCATTCGTGTCAAACGGCCTTCGGCTCATTCATTCATGTCATTCGGCCTCTAGCCCATTCTTTCGTGTCATACGGCCTCTAGCCCATTCATTCATGTCATACGGCCTCTGGCCCAATCATTCATATCCAATGGCCTCTGGCCTGTTCATTGATATGTCAAACTATCATTCATGTCAGACTATCATTCGAGTCAGACTATCATTCATGTCATACGGCCTTAGGCCCAAACATATGGCATAGCAAACATTTGTCCACAATTCAAATTAACAAACTTATAAGACTTATAGGGAAATAAATAATTGGACAAATAACATACTTCAAAATATCTTTATTAAGATATTACTTATAGTGTTCTGTCGGCGAATTTGCACTGGAACTCGGCCCTACACATTTCATAAACACAATGGGTCACAAACAATTCAATCCGTTCTTAATTCATACATCTCTCTTAGGCTTCTTTCTTATCCTTTTTAACTCATTTATGATTTTCAATGCATGCCTAAGAGTGCTTAGAAATGAAAGAGAATGGAAAATGAAACACTGAACACTTTTACAAAATTTCTAAAACAGGGGTCCCCGCTCAAGCGTGGGTTCCGCTGCTTGAGCGAACCCTCATGGTCTGCAAAAATGCTGGTTACCTCATTTTTACGCTCGAGCGTGAATCCTACATGGCTCCCCGCTCGAGCATGAAGTTCCCCGCTTGAGCGGACATACATGTCTGCAAAAAGTTCTGGGAGCTCGTATTTCACGCTCGAGCGGCGATTTCCCCGCTCGAGCAGACATGCCAAATTCTGGAAAATCCAGAATTGTTCTTGAGGCTCAAACTTGATATTCAAAGGCTCAAAAGCTCGAATTTAGGTACCAAAAACATGAGAAATGCATACATAGCATGAGAGCATAGACTTGGGACCAGTTATTCAAAACCATGATCAAATTCTCAAATTAACCAACATCTCTCTTCATAGTTTCAAAACATGTGTATTCAACTTCATATTAACTCCATGTCTTCATTAATCAAACATGCATGCAGTCTTTTAACTCCAATTCCATTTCAAATGGCTCAAGTGATGCTTACACACATAAAATTCATCCAAATCATGCTTGCATGTATGATCCAACAACTCAATTTTTCATAATTAACAAGCTACATGATAGATTATACAATTCTTGCCAATTCATGATAATTCTATGCATGCATGAACATATCAACTTCAATTCATGTTCTTGATCATCATTCAACTTTGAATTCACAAAGTTACAAACTAAAATCCATGAATTTACTCACCTAGAGGCTCAAATCTTCCAAATTGTGGTTAGTTCTTGAGTGTAGCTTCAAGATCACCAAGTTCCTTAATCAAATCTCTATCTTGAGCTCCCTTTCTCTCTAAATCCGGCCCCTCTCTCTCTCTCTTAGAGTATAATTTCAGATGTTGAGCTCCAAACAACCAAATGAGAGTGTAAATTGGCCCTTTACTCCTCTAATCACATTGTGTTAATGCTAATTAATTGAACACTAACTCATCAATTTAATCTATTTAATTTGATCCAAATCAATTTTCAATTAAATTTCACCGTAGGCTCTAAAAATTACGCTAATCACAATAGCGTAGTCAAATTTGGCTTCTGTGGCCGATAAGGCCTTCAATTTAAATTCCAAAGCAGATAATCAAACAGATTTTCCTACGGTGAACGTATAGAAATTCAAAACCACACATATTCATATAAATGGTACTCAAAATCATATCAAACACATAATCATATTCATAATAAAGATCAATTAGCATAATACGGAACATGGTTATCACATTTTCATCATCAATTTAAGAAATAGAAAGTTTCCATATTGTTGAAAATTTCTAAAGATTCTCTAATTAATGGACAAAATTTGATAGGTATTTCCATATTGATAATTAAAATTAAAAAAAATAAAAAAGAAAATTGATGAGAGCTAATAATACAATGACATATAGATTTTTACATTATAAAAATTCAAAAATTTGAGAAAAATAGATTAAGGCTCTGTTTGGTAGAGCTCTGGAACGTTTCAACATGGTGTTTGTTTATGATTTTCAAAAATTAATTCCACATTCACTTTTGAAAACACAGTCGAAGGCGAGAAAATTTGGACTAACCAGTCGTCCCACCGAACATTCCACCAGTCGTTTGGCCGGTTGACTGGAACAGTGCAAATTTTTTTTTTATTTTTTTTCAATTGACACATGTTAATTTTTATATATTCAATAAAAAATATTTTCCAATTTTTTAAATTTTTTTTTATGAGTTCTAATAGAATTTTGAGTTGTGTGTTTGGTTATGAACTGTAAGTTTTTGTATCAAATATCATATGTCACATCAAAAATTCCTCGCTCAATTCAAAACTCTTTTCAAAACTCATTCACCAAACAAAATTTTCACACTCAAATCATAATTTCAAAACTCACAAACTCAAAATACAACTATATTCTCAAATCATATTTACAAAACTTTACCAAACGCAACCTAAAGTTTTCATCAAGAAGGATCTCATAATATTTTTACTTATAGTATATCTATATAATAGGGCACAAAGGTTTTTGAAAATATATTAGAGACAATTGTCCTATTAGAACATTTTAATGGTTCTGATTCATTTCTATATTTAGATGGACAACTCAGATGAAAACCTTCTCTCTTACTCTACCTGAATTTCCCGCCCAAGAGCCACAAACTTTGCAACCGCCCATCCTTATCTGTCTCACCTCACCTTTCCACTTTTTAAATTTCAAAACACACCCATCCACTCCCTACAAAAAAGAGACCCACGTTTATCTAACTCTCTCTATAAACTCTCCTCTTTTTTTTCTTTTAGTCTCACTCCAAATTTTTAATTTTCAAAACACCCACCCTCAGCTATGGTGCTGCTCATCACCTCATCCAGTCATCACCTTTGTCACTTCCTCCAGTCATCTCCACGCCAGTTCTACCCACAAGCAAGGTATGAAGAACTCTCTTTCTATCTATCTATCTCTCTCTCTCTGTGATTGCTCTGTTTTTTTATTATTGTTTTGTTTGTGAATTTGCAAAAAGGTAGAGCACGATCCGATGGAGATTATGGAGGGTGTGAAGATTTGTATGAGCAAGGCAATTGACAAAGCCACTGTAGATGGGCACAATGTTGACGGTGGACTTAAGGCAATCAGACTCACCAATCAAAGAGAAACAACGGTCGTTTGGAGCAAATCTATTGGCCTCCATCTCTATAACACCGTTGTTTGGATGGATGTTTGTACCAGTTCCCTATTCACTCATTGATTCATCCCGTTTCTTTTTCTTTTTTATTTTTATTTTTAATTATTATTGTTATTTTATCATTTTGTTTGTGCAAATTGAAGATCTAGAATTGTGTTTGTATTCTTATCAATACATGTTTCTTGAATTGTCTGATTTTTTTTTTTCCTTTATGAGGATATTTTGTTCTTTGGATGTGATTTTATATTGTGTGATTTTATCAAAAATTGTTGCATGTGATGGCCTACCATTACTTCTTTTTTTCTTTTTTTTTTTAAAAAATTAATAACTTTTCCTGGTATTTGAAACATGAGTCTTTGATTTTTTTTACCAAATCACTATTCATCTATTATATTCGCATATATAGTGGTGCTGATCACGTGCGAGATGGTAAGCATGCACTATTAAATAAGTTTTAGTTATTTTTGCATCTATAGGTGCACACACAATAACACAATAACTATCATCTTTCATAATTAATATTCCAATTAATTTTTTTTTTTTATAAATTGGGTTGAAAGTGGAAAATATATAAGAGTATATATATAATAATTCATTTACATAATAATTTAGAAATTCAAATCACTTAATCAATTAGTTTGAACGATTGGTTGATAGGACTTTACTCCTGATAATTGATCAATTAGGTAGTGTTTGGTTCACTGTAATAAAGTTCAAACATTCCTTACACTTCTCATGTTTGGTTGACTAAAATAATAATAAAAAATTCATTACAATGAGAGTCATCATTAACTATTATAAGGAGATGATCATTCCATAGGAAAGTGTAAGAAATTACCATTTCATCTCATTTCAGTGTACCAAATATAGCATAAATGAGATTGAAGTGTTTCAAATATGATTAGTGTTCTGATAGGAAGTGTTTCAATTTGGGAGAAGTGCAATTTATCTTGGGAAGATTTATTTTTTTTTAATTAAAAATATCAGAAATACTACATATTCTTAAAAAAATACAACTTTATAACTCTCACTCACCTGTGATTGGTCCAGGAAGGAAAGAAAAAAATAAAAATATATGATTGGTCTACATCATTTTGAGAGTCATGGATGTTCCTAATTTTGGGAGTTCCTAAAATTTATTTGGGTTACTAATAAATTGGTGTTTCATTTAAGTTACATGCCTACATTTAGGGATTTTTTTTCCTTCATGTGAATTCATTGCCTACTCTTTGAAAAGAGAAAAAAAAAAAAAAAACAAAAACAAAACAAAAAATTTGAATACATCTCTCTCTAATTTTGATTTATATTTTAATGTCATCATTAATTGTACTGTGCCTTCAGGCACAAGTATACATTAGTAATATTATATTTCAAGTTCAATTTTTAATTTTTAAAACGATATCAATTTTAACCATTCGGCAGTTAAAACAAATAGAACAAGTACAATTTAGCCTATTTAACCATTTTTTATTAATAGCTTTGGAATGAATGAAACACCAACGATCCTCTAGAGTGTTTTTTTCCTAAAGTTTCCTAAAGTGGTGTATTGTGTGGTTAAGATTTAATGTTAAAAAATTGATGTGACTTGTCATTAAATCTCAATCATACAATGCACCACTCTAAGAAACTTTAAAAAAAAAAAAAACTCTAGAAGATTCATAGGAGCATTGGAATGGGATAGATGCAAGGGGATTGTATCTACATAGTACGGACATCATATAATTTACTTATTGTAAAAAAATTAAAAAAAGAAAGGAAAAAAGAAAAGAATTTGAATGGGATGGGGGCCATGATGCCTAGCAATGCTACCAAGTATGAAATTTTTTTTTTGAAAAGTTGTAAAAATGAGGTGTATGAACCAAATTCATTGTATCTGTGACTGTATTACACTAAATTTGAACATATAACATGCAATTCATTTTTTGAGGTCTGTCACAGTTGATATGCATACATTGACATAGATCCTTCAATAATTGGAAAAAGAGAAAAAAAAAAAAAAAAAAAAAACAAAACAAAAAATTTGAATACATCTCTCTCTAATTTTGATTTATATTTTAATGTCATCATTAATTGCACTGTGCCTTCAGGCACGAGTATACATTAGTAATATTATATTTCAAGTTCAATTTTTAATTTTTAAAACGATATCAATTTTAACCATTCGGCAGTTAAAACAAATAGAACAAGTACAATTTAGCCTATTTAACCATTTTTTATTAATAGCTTTGGAATGAATGAAACACTAACGATTCTCTAGAGTGTTTTTTTTCTAAAGTTTTCTAAAGTGGTGTATTGTGTGGTTAAGATTTAATGCTAAAAAATTGATGTGACTTGTCATTAAATCTCAATCATATAATACACCACTCTAGAAAACTTTAGAAAAAAAAAACTCTAAAAGATCCTTGCTCTGAATGAAAGGGGTGGCAGTGAGCTAAGGAATGGAAGGAGTACGGTAGGGCAGCAATGAGTTGGGGAAGAGAAGGAATGGTGATGGATGACGATTAGGGTGAGAGTGGGTTGTCAACAATAATAATGAAGGGGGAAAAAGTAGTTAAATTCTCCAAATTGCCATTTCTCTAATTTTTAATTAGGGGATACAAACAAATAGTTAAAATTGATACTACTCCAAAAGTTAAAAAATTTAAATTGAAAGGATTGAAAAATTAGGATTTGATTTGTTACGAGGTCAAATATTATTATTTTTTTCTTTTTTGTAATTTCCCTTCTTTTCTTTTTTTTTTTCCCCAAGAGTTGATCTTTGTAACAAAATAAATCTTAAAATTTTAATTTTGTCAATTTAAATCATAATCTTTTGTTTTTTTTAATATAAATTATTTGCCTATTGTCATTAAGTAAAATCGATGGAAAAATAGTATTTTAATTATTAAACTCAATGAAAAATGATATTTTAAATATTTTAGGTATACCTACATTGAATTTAACAACTAAAATATTATTATTTTTTTCTTCAAGTTTACTTAACAAAAATAGACAAATAGTTTAGATTGAAAACAAATCAAAATATTAGGGTTTAAATTGATAAAATTAAAAATTTAGGATTTATTATGCTATAAAAGTCAATCTTTGAGTGTTTTTTTTTTTCGGTTGTAATTTCTTCTTTTTTTTCAAATATTTTTATTTTTAGTAATATTTTTTATAATTAGTCAAATAATTCTCTTTTTTAATGTAATTAAAATAAAAGTATTTGTGATTAAATCTAAAAAAAATTCACTAAAAACTAAAAATAAATATAAGAAAACAAAATACAAAAAAATAATTATTGAGTTTGACTAGCATTGTTTGCGAACATAGATTTTTTTTTATTCCTATTTTTAAACACGACTTTTTTTTTTTAATTTCTGTTTTTAAACAAGTATTTTATTTCTATTTTTAAACAAGTATTTTATTTCTATTTTGAGTATGTATGTTACGTATAAATTTGGAATGTATACCAGAGATGTTATGGAAATTATTAAGGGACAACCTTAGAAAATTTTCTTCAACACAATAATTATAATTTGATTGAAGTAATAAAACTAGTTACACCAAGTTACAAATAATTTCAAATAAGTGAGAATTTTTTATAAAATTATATATAATTTTACTTAGTATCTCATTTCTTCTCCTATTCTTTCATTTTTTTTTTCTTTTCCCTCTCTAGAAACCCCCATCTTGGCTGCCAATGCTCCTTTCTGCTGGCGACACTTTATTTATTTATTTATTTAAGATTGTGCTTGATTCATGAATTTAGGTAAGAATTTGGAATGGAAAATTAAAACAGTGTGTGAAATATAGTTAATTATAGCTTATTCATATTTCACTTACCTTTTTTTTATTTCCAAATTCCTCACCAAATTCTTTCAAAAAACACAACATAAGAGTTTGTAGGAGAATGGAAAAACTTTTTGTATTATTTTTGCCTCTTTGGGAACCATGATTTTTAGCAAAAAAGTTAATATAAATTATCATATCACTCATTCTAATTTTTTTTATTGGTATATTTTTTATAAAATGCCAAAAAGCCATCTTTTAGTGCCTTATACTAATTACAAAGAATTTATTGTAAGGATATGTATGTATATTATATATTAGTTTTTCTTTTTAGATAGAGGTATATTATATTAGTTGAAAGAAGACAAAAGTTATAATAAGGATATGTATGTATATTATATATTAGTTTTTCTTTTTAGATAGAGGTATATTATATTAGTTGAAAGAAGACAAAAAAAGTTATAATAATAAAAAATAAAAAATAATTTTTTTTTGAATGACAGATGGTGTACATTTGTCCATGGTGAAGTGGGTGTGAAGTGTGTGCCTGTGGTTTTCTATTGCACGAGTGTCATGAGTGACGTGTGGGTGAACAAAAAATAAGAGCAATATTACACATTTAGACTTATCAATTTAAAAATTATTTAAAATTATTTTTTTAAATTCAGATTTATTTTACACATAAATTTCACACTACTTAAATTTAATCTCTACTACACAACACAGTATTAAGAAAAATCTGGGTAGTTATATTTGGGAGAATTGCTTTTCTCAAAAAAAAAAAGAAAAAAGAAATCACATAAGTAGTGAAAATAAAAGAAGAAATATTGACAGAAACAAAATTGAAAATTGTTTATTCTATATATTTTTTTAGAGAAAATTGTTAAAAATTCAAGCTAAAGAGGACATAAGGCATTAGGTTCAATGGATATTTTTTGTTGACGAGAGATCCACTCTTTGTAAAATAGTTTGGTGAAGAATCATTTTGTTAGTTTTGGAGGACATTTTGTTTGCAATTTTATCCGTGAAGTTATCTGTTGACTTTATTTATTTATTGACTTTTTTTGACTATTTGTTCAAATTTATATCTATCTATTCAAATTATTTTTTGTATGTTCAAATTTTTTTGACTATCTATTTAAGGCTTGGTTTGGGTACCCACAAAAAAGTCAAAAAGTTATTCAAAAAGTTTTCACTATTCACCCAAAAAATATTAAAAAATTAATTTTACACAATCTTCCTTTTCAAACAACTCTAACGGCAAAGCAGCGGAGCTGACATTTGGGAAAAATTGAACTTATTTAGGTGTACAAATAGCCCGATGCTGTTTGGTCCGTGGGGGCCTATCACAGGTCTCTTTTTAATAATCTGAACCGTTGTAGAACTCGTTGAGTACTATATGCCTATAAAAAAGCACATTGATTAGATATCGGTAACTATATGATCAAATCAGTTAAAATTTATAAAAATGGATAGTGTTATAGTTAACGGTTGAAAACAAACTAATCCGATCAGATAGCTATCGATATTCAATGAACGTGATTTTTTACAAGAATATAGTACTCGACGAGTTCTACAAATTGAACGGTTTTGATTAGCAAAACGGGAACCCATGGTGGGCCTTCATGGGCCGAACTGCACCTCTAATTCAATGCCCGAAAAGCAGGGAATCATCTCCCAGCCTCTACTGCCGACGCTGTCCCTTAATCCAACCTATGGTATAACCTATTCCATCCAATCTTCTCCTATACACTAATTTATACAATTTTTTAATACATTTTTTTCGTAAAAAGTCAAAAAGTTATCCCAAACAATCATATTTTTTTCCTCAACTTTTTAATCCAAAAAGTGTACTTATTTAGGACACCTCAAACAACTCCTAAATTTATATCTATCTGTTCATTTTTTGAACAAAAATTTGAGGGTTTATCTCTCTATTTGTTTAATTTTTTGACTATCTGTTCAATTTTGTTCCATAATCTTTAAATTATTTGTTCAATTTTTTTGCTTATTTATTTAAATTTATCTGTTTAAATCTATCTTTCTTCCCACTTTTGTACAAATAAAATTCAAATATATATATAAATGATATATATATATATATATATAAATTTGAGCATGATGGTAGAGGAAAAAGTAAATTTGTGTTCTTATATGTTCATCCTGAACATAAATTGATATGTGTTCTTATCTTTTCAAACAAAACACAAAAGAAAACCATAGGTCTTCAGATCTAGGGTTTTTGATCATCCATTATCATCAGTATAGAGAGAGATAGAGATTACGAGAATGATGAATATAGAAGATAAGAGAGAGGAAGAAGGAAATAGCGGTACATATGAAGCATCAGATCACGAAGCTTTAGAAGGAGATTGGTGGTAGGAGGCGAAGAATCAAAGCGAGAGAGTAGAAAATAGTGACGTAGAAGAAGGCCATTGTAACATGTTCGAGGGGTACCTGCGCGCGTTAAACTGTTCGGACCTTTGACTTCTTTGATCAAGTCTTACGAGTACAATGTGAAACATAGTTGAGAGTCTAGATTTGGCAACATTTATAGAAAATCTGTTTTATTACAAAATCTTTGTCAGAAATGAATTACATTACCAGATCTTAGAGTTGCCACCTAATATTTTGAAAAAATTAAGAAACCCGTGACTCGTGCCAAGGCCATGGTTCATCATAACCAAAGATGTATAGTTTAGAACCTTAGGTATGAGAGGGGAATGTCATTAATTGAGCACCCTCGCTCACTTGATTAAAAGATCGGCCTCTACTAAACCATGATATGAATTTTATTAATTTTATATGTCCATATTCCGATTATTTAATAAATCCTAAAATTTACTATGTGAAGCAAATAAGTATAGACTATACTATTCATTTGGAACTATCTGATTTCATGTATTTTGAACGAGTTTTAAAGATATACAACTCAAAGAAATTGAGTTTATAAACATGAAAATCAACATCATTCCAAATTAAGCAACACAACCTCCATCCACCGGTATTCATACAATTATATCAAATAAGTAAGTAGCCACATGGTAAGATGCTAAACATAGTAAGAAAAACACACATAAGCAGGATGCTAAAGCATAAAAACTTACATATTTACCTATGTCTTGTGAACAGCTACAAAACAAAGTTAGCGAAATATGCATGATCTTATATACAAAATCCTAATGCAATTCACACATAAGATGCAACTAAAGATTTGGCTTCTAAGATATGACATGTGAATCACCTCAAGAACATGAAGTAGCATACATAATCACACATAGGAATTGAATAAATCCATAACTGCAAACTTAGCCGAATCAATATGCATGAAACATGAATGCAAAGCATGGATATGATTAAAAACAAAATATGATGCATATTCACAAAGGAAAGCAATTAAAAGAATGGGATAGAAAGAAGCGGGACAGAAAGTTATTACAACACTTTGAATACATAATTACAAACCAAATGAGAGAGGGAGGAGGAAAATATTACAAAAAAAAAAAAAAACCTCACAAAACTCTCAAATAAAAAGAAAAGAAAAGCTTCACGTGCCTTGAAAACCATCGAAAATTGGTATGCTCAACACCGGAAGACTACTTCGTGTCTTCCAAAAGAAGTTTGCCAGCCGACCAACTAGGTTGGCCAGCCAACTAGGCCTAGCAAAACCTGTCTTATTTCAATACCGAAAAAAGAACAAACAAAGAATATGCAGGTGGCTCAACCAACCACTTCCGGTTAGATTACAATAAGACTAATATGAAATTAAAGCAAGAATACAAATACAAGATAGAAAGTGCAAGAAAATGAAAGAATTGAAAACTAACCACTTCTGGTTAGATTACTATAAAACAATATGAAACGAAAGCAAGAAAACAAATATAAGATAGAAAATACAAGAAAATGAAAGAATTGAAAATTCACATTTCAAAGAAAGATTGAACTTCTTGATTTCCAAACTTCCTCTTGATCACCCTCAAGGTTGTGAATTATGATCTCAATCCTCAATTCAAGACCTTGGAATTTGAGCTAGAAGGAAGGTTATGGACAAGTGTGTTGATCACTCTTTAATCTCCTTCAACTTGGCAAGAATTACTCTCTCTTTGATCAAAGTTTTAGGACTTGGTTCTTGAGTGGTTTTTTTAAGGAAAGATGAGATATATAGAGGCTAGATAACTACACTATTTTGACAAGACAACTCTCTGGTTTTCAAAGCTTTATTTTCTTTCTCAAACTCTAATTCAAACTCAGGTACAATATTATTACTCACAATGTGATCGATCTTGTGGCGTTTCCTCCGACACACAACCTACACCAAACATGTCACACACATATTCGATAAATAATTCATTCATCATATACACTTTTCTTTTAGCGATTCACAACCCTTTTCAATGGTTTCTAATCATCATTTCACTCCCAAAAGGGTTTAAATAAGGTTGGTAATGCGTTTCGGAGGTCGGGAGCATCAACACAAAAAAATAAATTTTTCCCCCTGTCTGGCCGCACGTGCGGTCGGCCTAAATGCTCGAGCGGTTTGGCTCTGCTCATGCGGAAGATTGAGCCGCTCGTGTGCATAGTGCAACCCATTTTTGGTTTAAGGCATGGGCCGCTCATGCGAAGCCCGTGGTCAAACGAGCAGTCTGGGCACACCTGGACAGTCCGAAAATGGCATAAGGATGCAAACTCTCCCACCTTATTTCCAAGCCCAAATTCATGCAAAAACAACTCAAAACATGATATACTACCAAGATTCAAGGGTAATTCCACATTAAACCCATCAATCTTGCTTTTATTTTAGATTCATGGTTTCATCTCTTTCCCATGTTCATACATTACATAACAAGTTCAAAATGCAAATGTCCATGAATGATCTTCCAACATATCTTGTTTTCATGAAATATTTGGGGTTATTCCTTGGCTTAATCACAAGAATGAACTCAAATCAAACAAAGATGAAGAGATTAGGGTTCAATTTTATACATTTAGCTCTAACCGTATCATAACTCAAAACCCTAGCCCAAAGTTCACCATTTCTTCTTGATTCCATGACAAAGATGAGCTAAAGACAAAGATTGTAAGTAAATTAACATACCTTAACTCCAATCTAAGGTTTGCCCCTTGATTCTCTTGCAATCCTTAGCACTTTCTCTTCCTCTACCTCACTCTCTAGAGCTCTCAAACAAAATGAAAAACACAAGAGGCTATTCACATATAACTCATAAATCTTAATTAATCATTACGAATTGTAATTTTTCAAAATCTCACCATAGGCTCTAAAAATTATGCTAATCATAGATATGAAGTCAGTTTTGGTTTATCGCGCCTCTAAAACTTCCAATTTTTAGTTCAAAGTTCTAATTACAACAAATATTCCTACTTTCAACAGATTTTTTTTTTTTCCAAATCCAAATAATTCACATATTAAACTTGCAAATTCATATCAAACACATAACCCTATAAAGTAGAGTACGGGTTAGGTTATCATAGCTTTCCACCTTTTAGGAAGTTTGGTCCTCCAAACTTGTTTACCTCAAGTCGAAAACAATTCAGGATATTGTTGCCTCATTGCTTCTTCCCGTTCCCAAGTGGCTTCGTTTCCATGATTTTCCCTCCATTCCACTTTTATCATTGGGATAATCTTGTTCCTTAGTTGCTTGACTTGCCAATCAAGGATTTGAAGGGATTTCTCCTCATAAACCATGTCGTCATCTAGCATAATTTGATGATAGTCAATAA
The DNA here is from genome assembly GCF_004153795.1 of Camellia sinensis. Lineage (NCBI taxonomy): Eukaryota > Viridiplantae > Streptophyta > Magnoliopsida > Ericales > Theaceae > Camellia > Camellia sinensis. Next base: position 517,819 of record NW_021026420.1, on the reverse strand, counting down.
CATGAGAAGGGTCACGAAGGTAGCCTCACAACATTGATACGTGGAACACATTGTGCACTTGCTCCATGTCCGGTGGTAAAGCAATCCTATAGGCAACCGGACCCAATCTTTCTAAAATTTGAAATGGCCCTATGTACGGGGGTGACAATTTCCCTTTCTTCCTAAACCTTGTATGCACTTTCATTGGGGTGACTTTGATAGAAACATGATCCCCAACTTCAAATTCCAAGTCTCTCATTCTTTGATCTCGCATAACTCTTTTGTCGATTTTGAGCAGTTTTCAATCTCTGTTGGATGATTTAAATCTTTTCCGTAGTAACTTGCACAATTTCAGGCCCAATCAACGACATATTCCCAACCTCGGTCCAACAAATCGGAGTTCGACATTTTCTCCCATACAAAGCTTCATATGGTGTCATTCCAATACTGGAGTGGAAACTATTATTATAAGCAAATTCTGCCGAAAGTAAATGAGTTTCCCAACTTTCACAGAAATCCAAAACACACACCCGGAGCATGTCTTCCAACGTCTATATAGTTCTTTTAGATTGCCTATCGGTTTGTGGATGAAATGCGGTACTAAACCTCAACTCCATCTCCAATGTTTTTTGTAAGCTTTGCCAAAACCTTGACACAAACTTAGAATCTCTATCCAACACAATGGAAATCGGAACACCATGCTATCGAATAATCTCAGCAATGTACACAGTAGCAAGTCGATCAGCATTATAAACAGTCTTCACAGAAAAAAAGTGAGCAGACTTAGTTAATCAATCCACAACAACCCTTATAGAATCCATACCTCGGGGTGTTAGGGATAAGCCCACAATAAAATCCATAGTTATATGCTCCTACTTCCATTCCGGAGTAGGGAGAGGTTGAAGTAACTCCGCTTTCACTTGTTGACATTGAAAGCACCTTGAAATGAACTCTGCAATTTCTCTCTTCATATTGGGCCACCGAAAAAGCTTGCTTGATATCTTGGTACATTTTGGTATTTCCGAGATGTATAGCAAATTTGGACTTGTGAGCTTCTTCTAAGACTCTTCCTTTAATTTCAGGGACATTAGGAACACACAATCTTCCCTTGAATTTCAACACTTGAGCTTCCAAAGAAAATCCCGGTCTTGGCTTTGTTTTTATCTTATCATGTACTTTCTTGAGAAATTCATCCTCCAATTGCCTTTGTTTAATTTCCTTAATAATGGCCGGTTGTGCTGCCATTGCGGCTAATATTCCACTCCGTTCATGTAGTACAATTTCCACCTCTATTCTTTCCATGTCAAGTAATAGTTCATTCCGCTCCGTAAACAAACATGCTAAATTTCCTTGTTGACTTTTTACTAGGAGCATCTATTACTGTATTGGCTTTGCTGGGATGATAGTAAATCTACAAGTTATAATCCTTGATAAGTTCTAACCATCGTCTTTGTCGCATATTAAGCTCATTTTGAGTAAAGAAATACTTGAGACTCTTGTGGTTGGTGAAGACTTCACATGTTGCTCCATAAAGATAATGTCGCCATATCTTCAATGCAAATACCATAGCAGCTAATTCCAAATCATGTGTAGGGTAATTCTTTTCATGTGGCTTCAATTGTCAAGATGCATACGCAATTACCCTTCCATTTTGCATAAGTACACACCCCAAACCCTTATGAGAAGCATCACTATAAAGAACAAACTCTTCTGTACTTGATGGTAAGGCGAGGACCGGTGCTGTTGTGAGCCTTGTCTTTAATTCTTGGAAGGCGAACTCCTTCTGTTCTGTCCACTCAAACAGAACACCTTTTTGAGTTAATTGGGTAAGCGACACTGCAATTTTGGAGAAATGTTTAACAAATCTTTGGTAGTAATCTGCTAAACCTATAAAACTGTGTACTTCTGTAACATTGGTAGGAGCAGATTAATTCACAATAGCTTCTATCTTTTACGGATAGACAGACATGCTATCTTTGTTAATCACATGCCCCAAAAACACAACTTCATTCAACCAAAATTCACATTTCTTCAATTTAGCATATAACTTATTGTCCCTAAGTGTTTCAAGAATTAATCTCAAGTGCTTCTCATGTTCCTCCCTACTCTTCGAATAAATAAGAATGTCATCAATGAATACCACCACAAATTCATCCAAGTACGGTTTGAAAACCCGATTCATTAAATCTATAAAAGCTGCTAGTGCATTCGTAACCCCAAATGGCATGACTAAAAATTCATAATGGTCGTACCTGGTTCGGAAGACGGTCTTCGCAACATCCTCTACTTTGACTTTCAACTGATGGCACCTGGATCTCAAGTCAATTTTTGAAAACACTTGTGCCCTCTGTAATTGGCCAAACAAATCATTAATCCATGGTAAAGGATATTTATTCTTCACCGTTACCTTATTAAGTTCTCAGTAATCAATACACAACCGAAGGGTCCCATCATTCTTCTTCACAAACAAAACAGGCACATCCCATGGTGATGTACTCGGTCGGATGAACCCTTTGTCAAGCAATTCTTGCAACTGTTGCCGGAGACATTCTGTATGGAGCCTTAGAAATCGGTTGAGTACGAGGCACAATATTAACGACAAATTCAATCTCACGGTCTATCAAGTCCCTTAGCAATTCTTCGGGAAATATATCCAAAAACTCACTAACAATCTGAATATTTTCAACACCCACCTCGGTTGTCTCCATATGCAAAATGCTACACAAATAACCCCTATAACCTTTCTGAAGTAGTTTGTAAGCTTTCATAGTCGATATCAAATAAGGTGGAGGGACTACCCCATGTCCCACAAAAGAAAACTCATCTTGACCCGATAGGCGAAAAACAACTTGCTTAGATACACAATTGATGGTTGCTTGACACTTAGCTAACCAATCCATTCCCAAAATTATATCAAAGTGTACAATATAAAGAGGCATCAAATTAGCACATAGTGGAATATCTCGAACTGAAAGCTCACATGTAGGATACATAGAAGCACATAGCATATAGTCCCCAGATGGAAGAGGCATGCACAACACATAATTCAAGGGTTCCATAGGTCTATTCAAATTAGGAGAAAATGTTTTCGAAACAAAGGAATGAGTGGAACCCGAATCAAGTAGCACATGAGCAGATTGGCCAATGATGGAAAGTGTACCTGAAACCACAGCTTCTGAATTCTGGACATCACCCGGAACAAGAGCAAAGACTCTCCCTTGCCTAACATTGTCTCTAGAAGTAGCAAGCCTTGCCTGGGTCTGTGTTGTAGGAGTGGAACCGACTGAACTAGCAGTTGACGTATTTTTTTGTTGTTGTCCAAACATAGGACAATCTCTCATCATATGCCCTGTCTTCCCACAATTAAAACAAGCTCTTGTTGCTCGATAGCAAACCCCTCGATGCTTTTTTCCACACTTTGGGCAAGTTAGTATAGAATCACGGGTAGAACCTGAAGTGTTGGAAGTTCCCAAATTTTGCTTCTTATTTTGCGAGGATGCTGACCCTTTGTGCATATTAGAACCCTGCCTTTTGCCCTTTTAATCTGAATACCGATTAAGGTTGGCTTGGTTACCTTTCACTATGATGGCTCTATCCATGACATCCACGTATTTCTGCACCTTCAACACATTAATCTTCTCAAGAATGGAGTCTCAGAGACCTCCCTCAAATTTCCTTGTCTTTTTGTAGTCTATGTCGACAATATACGGCGCGCAACGGGCTAAATCGGTAAATTGTGCCTCATACCCTGCTACAATTTTGTTCCCTTGCTTCAAGTTTTCAATCTTTGACACCTTCCTGTCTCAGATACTCTGTGGGAAGTACTTCTCGTAGAAGATCTACAAAAATTTAGCCCAATTCATTCCTTGATGTTCCTCTCGGATGAGCATCCACCAACGATGTGCCTCATTTTCCAGTGTAAAAGCAGCAAGCAAAACTTTATGGCCCTCCATATATGGAAAGACCTCAAACAGTTTCTCTATGCCCAGCACCCATGCCTCTGCCTTCAATGGATTGATTCCCTCCTTGAACAATGGTATTTTCATCTTCTTAAACTCCTTTTTGAGGGTAATAATTCGGTCGTTCGCTTGGTGGTCTTGCACTACAGGTGGTGGCATTGGCATTGGTAGCGGTGGTGGTGATAGTAGTAGTTGTTGTTGTCTAAAAGCCTTTGCCATGTCCATAATCATTGCCTCAATTCTATCAAATCGTGCGGAGATTGAATCCCCCCTCATCTTTTGCCCTTATTCTCACCGTGATCTAGAGGAACATATATTATAACTTTCATAGATAATATACACATAAGTCGCATTTACAAATGCACATTTTCATGTCAAACCTGATTACAAATGCATTATGGATGCAACTTAAACCCATTCTAGACTTCTTATTGCTCATATGGACTCGTGTGTGAGATATTTACTCGTGCTTTAATACCACTCTGTCATAACCCGAATCCGTCTCTAAAAGTTTGGGTCATAACTAGCACGGTAATCACTTGATTACCTTCGGCCTCAAATAAACATACAGAGTAATTATAGTAATGGGGCCAAAAGCGGAAGTATACAACAAAAGAATGAGTCCATTGAGCTATGCTAATATGAGCAAAATGTAACACAATCACGTCATTTAAATGACCTTGGAAAGGAATATGAATGTCAAACGAAATTTGTGCATAATGTTTACAAACCCCAAGACCACATCAGCAAAACAAAATAAAGTCAAAGTATGATGTGAGTCAAAGACAAAACTCCATCTTGGAGGCATGACTTGATAGGGTCTCAAAAAGAATAGCTCCTGAAGCTGACTCTAGGGGTGTGCTCCATGCTGCGAATTATCTACATGTGCATACATAATATTGGGTGAGCGAAACTCAATGAGTAATAATACAGTAAAACAATGTAACTAGATAATCATAAGATCCTTACAATATCCATAATAGTATAAACAGAATGGCCTTAGGCCCAATCATATTTCAAAACGGCCTCGGGACTAACATATAACAAAATGGCCTTGGGTCTAATCATGTATCAGAACGGCCTCGGACCCAACATCTATCAAAATGGCCTCAGGCCCAACACTTATCAAAATGGCCTCGGGCCTAACATATATCAAAATGGCCTCGGGCCCAACATATTTCAAAACGGCCTCAGGCCCAACATTTATCAAAACAGCCTTGGACCTACATTCCACATGTCATATAATATTAATGAAGTTTCTCATTTCAATCAAATCACAATGTCAGCACCAATCACCATTCATGGTTTGAGGTATACAATAAAGAATATGTATGTACGATATTATTACTTATAGTGTGATGGATATTGTGGCATTTCGTTTGGTACACGACCTACACCAAACATGTCACACACATATTTGATAAATAATTCGTTCATCATATACACTTTTCTTTTAGCAATTCACAACCCTTTTCAATGGTTTCTAATCATCATTTCACTCCCAAAAGGGTTTTGGTAATGCGTTCTGGAGGTCGGGAGCATCAACACAAAAAAATAAAATTTTCCCCCTGCCTGGCCGTACGTACGGTTGGTCCAATCGCTTGAGCAGTTTGGCTCTGCTCGTGCGAAAGCTCAAGCTGCTCGAGCGCATAGTGCAATCCATTTTTGGTTCAAGGCATGGGCCGCTCATGTGGAGCTTGTGGCTGCACGAGCGGTCTGGGCACACCTAGACAGTCCGAAAATGGCATAACGATGCAAACTCTTCCACTTCATTTCCAAGCCCAAATTCATGCAAAACCAACTCAAAAACATGATATGCTACCAAGATTCAAGGGTAATTCCACATTAAACCCATTAATCTTGCTTCTATTTTAGATTCATGGTTTCATCTCTTTCCCATGTTCATACATTACATAACAAGTTCAAAATGCAAATGTCCATGAATGATCTTCCAACATATCTTGTTTTCATGAAATATTTTGGGTTATTCCTTGGCTTAATCACAAGAATGAACTCAAATCAAACAAATATGAAGAGATTAGGGTTCAATTTCATACATTTAGTTCTAACCATATCATAACTCAAAACCCTAGCCCAAAGTTCACCATTTCTTCTTGATTCCATGAGAAAGATGAGCTAAAGACAAAGATAGTAAGTAAATTAACATACCTTAACTCCAATCTAAGGTTTGCCCTTTGATTCTCTTGCAATCCCTAGCTCTTCCTTTACTTCTCTTTCTACCTCACTCTCTAGAGCTCTTAACCAAAATGAAGAACACAAGAGGCTATTCACAAATAACTCATAAATCTTAATTAATTATTATGAATTGTAATTTTTCAAAATCTCACCATAGGATTTAAAAATTATGTAATCATAGGTATGAAGTTGGTTTTCGTTTATCGCTCCTCTAAGACTTCTAATTTTCAGTTCAAAGTTCCAATTGCAATAGATATTCCTACTTTTAATAGATATTTTTTTTTTTCCAAATTCAAATAATTCACATATTAAACTTGCAAATTCATATCAAACACATAACCCTATGCATAATTAAGTAGAGTACGGGTTGGGTTAGCACAACCGACTCAGAACAGGGCCAAGATTTGGATTCAAGAAGCTTCCTCGCTAATCTTGCAGAACCGAGGCGACAACGACTATAACATCGCCAGGGGGATACCCGTGTGCGCTAAACAGTTTGGACCCTCGATTTCTTTGATCTAGTCTCACAAGTGCATAGTGAAACATAGATGAGAATCAAAATCTAACAACTTGTTAGAGAAAAATCCATTTTATTACAGAACTTTTGCCAGAAATGGATTGTTGTAGACACCTCATTTTCGACCGCCCTTAAGACTTGGGCGTCTCAGGTTAATCACTCGATGATGAAAAGATATGCTATACAAACATTTGATTTCTTCAGCAAGAAAAGCTTCTAACTAATCTCAAACCTTACACCCCATTTTTGACCAAAACTACTTTAGACCTTAAAACCCTCATTTTCAAAATATTTTTTTCCAAATGTTTCTATGATGTTTCGAGGCTCGTATTTCGTTTAAAATATTGCACTTTTTGGTAAACTGAGTAAGGACAAAGTAGACATAAATGTAAGGGAGGTGAACTCTTTGAAAAATCTTTAAAAACATCTTATATATAGGTATAGAGTTAGGGGAAATAGGAGGGGAGGGAAGAAAACTAGTTGGGGAAAAGTTGAGCATCAAACCGTTAAGAAAGAAATGAGCATCATTTACTAAATTATGCATGTCTCTTTGCACACTTAGAATTTAGATGTGAGGCCACCACCATTCGAAATTAGACTTCTGGGGCTTTAATTTAGACTTAAGAATCACCTGAAACTGAGTTCAGATAAAGGAAATATGCCCATTTGAAGTTAGGCTGGAGAGTAGTTTTTTTGTGGCCGCCTAGCCACTAAGTAACATGCCGACCACTAATGGTAGCCAGCCGGCGAGTTGTTAAAAAATAGGCCATTTTGAGTGGATTGGCCAGCCAGGTGTCCTCATAGGTCAATTTTGGTGGCCGGTCGTCCTCTAAGTGGCCGGCCGGCCATGTTTCCCAGCAGAGTAAATATTTGCAGATATTTGTTGCCAGTTGTTTCATAGGTGCATGCACCGCACCAACTGTCTCTACACAGATATTTTCGACAAAGGCACATGTTTCTCTATATATTGATGACCACCCCTCTTGAGAAAAAATTCCTAAAAGACCAAAACTTTCATAGCACACACACACACACACTCTCTCTCTCTCTCTCTCTCTCTCTCTCTTTATATATATATATATATATCTTGCAACCTATACACTCACTCTCTACACTTCCTAAACCAAAAATTTGGCTCTTCTTGCTGAGGTTCTTGAGCTCAAATCTTAGCCCTTGAGAGTGAATACCTTGTGGTTTGTGAACAAAAGAGTTACTCCTCTTCAAGAGGTATAACTTTAACTATCTTTACAATGCTTCTTCCTTCTCTTTTCTTGCTGTTTTTATACTATTTTTATGTGTTGAAACTTGTGGCTTAAAGTTATAAAAGGTGGAGGGGTTAACCACCATTCTTTGAACCTTGTTCTCTAAGCTTTTGCCCTTGTGTTTCCCACTTCTTTCTCAACTTTTTTCTAGCTTTTTACCACTGATTTTCAGAGTTTTTCAAGGGCTAAAAAAGTGGTTTTAAAGTCCCAAAAGTGAAGGGGTTAGCCACCCATTCTTAAACTTGTTTACTAGTTTAATTTCTCCATTATTTTAGCTTGCTTTTCTAGCATTTTTCAACTAAATTCTAGCTCTGTTTTAGTTATTTTTAGGATTTTTTTAAGGTGTTTAGTTCATTTATGCTTTGTATAGTATGCTTGTAGTGTTGTAGTCCTCATAGGTTTGGTGCTTTAGGCCTTAGTCACCAACTTATTTGAGTTGATAGTATTTATTTTATGCTTTTCATATATGTGTTCACACTTTGCATAAACACCTCTGCAACCTCCCTCATTTATTTGCTTTTCCCTTTTTGTAAGAGTTGTTTCAACCGAGAGTTGTTTAAGTATGAAAAAGAGACCTTCCATGCTAAATGGTTTAATCTCTTCGGAGGTTAATTACAAGGGTGTTAGGTCCCTACTAATTGCCAATTCCGTGAACAAGCTTGAGTTAATCATGCTGTAATTTTCCCTCTGTTTTTGGTCTTTTCGCTTGAGCGGAGTTTCCACCATCGTAGTACTTTGGCTTATCTGCAAAACATACTGTTGTAGACACCCCATTTTTGACCGCCCTTAAGACTTGGGCGTCTCAGGTTGATCACTCAGTGATGAAAGCTGTGCTATGCAAATGTTCGATTTCTTCAACAAGGAGAGCTTCTAACTCCCAACCTTACACCCCATTTTGGACCAAAACTATTTTGATCAAAATTATTTTAGACCTTAAAACCCTTTCTTTCAAAATATTTTTAAAAATGTTTCTACGATGTTCTGACTCTCACATTTCGTTAAATGTTGTGCTTTTTAGTAAATCGAGCAAGGACAAAGTGGAAATAAATGAAAGAGAGGTGAACTCTTTAAAAAAAATTTCAAAACATCTTATTTTTAGGTTTGGAGTTGGTAGGCATGAATCTGGTTAGGACAAAACTGAGCGACCTTCACAAAAATAGGAATATCTCTTTGCACACTTAGAATTTAGATGTTAGGCCACCTCCATTGGAAATTAGACTTCCGGGGCTTCAATTTAGACTCAAGAATGACCTAAAATGAAGTTCGTATGAAGGAGATATGCCTGTTTGAAATCGAGCCAAAAAACAGATTTTTGTGGCCGGCCACAACTAGTGGCCTGCCGACCAAGAGTGAAAATTTTGACCTTTTTTTTGAGTATATTTACCCACTTTTGGGAGCGTTCCATCCACTCATGTGTTTTTCCGTCCATCATTGATGGCCTACCGGCCACTGATGTCAAAAAATAGATATTTTGTAGATATTTGTGCCAGCTGTTTCCAGATTGCTCCACCTGTCCCTATCTAGATATTTCGACCTGAAGCTCATATTTTTATATATATACTTGACCTTCTCTATTGGTTTTGAGGTTAGAAAATTTTGGAGCAAAATTCTCTATCTCTCTCGAAATTTTATGCTTAGTTGCTTAGTGTCTCTACACTTTTGTCTATCAACCCTTGACCAAAGTTGCTTCTCTTTGGGCTGAGGTTTCTTGAGACCCTCTTTGTGCTTTCGAAGGTGGTTGTGGCTTGCTTTGTTGCCTAATTTGTGCCTTGGCTTCACGAGGTATAACACTTGTTTTGTTAGCTTGTTTTACATACTTGCTTTGCCATCTTCTTCTATTATTTTGGAGCTGATTTTGAACTGTAAAAAACTTTGTTTTTGTGGCCTAAAGGTGGTGGTTTGAGGCCATTTTCAGTTAGGGGGTAGTTCACCCTTCTTACCTCTTTGTTTGTAAAGCCTTTGTACCTTTATTCACCACTTTCAAACCAACTTTTTTGGGCCTTTTAACTACTGAATTTCAGAGATCTTTCAGTGGCATAAAACTCATTTTGAAGTCCAAATTTGAAGGGGTTAGCCTCCCCTCCTTGTGTCTTGTTTGTATGCTTAGTTAGCTTTATATGTTAGCATGTTTTTCTAGCTTAACTTAGCTCAAGTCCAGCATATTTTAGCCTTTGAAATAGCCTGTTTTAGCTCTGTTTTGGGCTGGTTAGTCATTTGAGTCTTGTTTTGCATGGTTGTAGTGTAATAGTCTTCACAAGTTGGTGTTTTAGGGTCTTAGACACCTCTTGTTTGAGTTGATAGCATCTTTTGGTGTTGTTTTTTTTACTCTATTTAAGCACTATAAACTCTGCAACCTCTGTCTTTGCTTCACTCTTTCATTTGCTTTTGAGGGTTGTTTCAAGCTTGGGATCCTTTAAGCTTGAGATTGAGGTCATGCTTAATGGTTTAATCCTCTTTGAGGGTTCATTATCAACGACATGATCTCTCTCTCTCTCTTCCCTTATATTATCCCTTGGTTGACACTTCTTTCATCTTAGAGGACATTCACCAATAGACAAATTGATTAAAGAATAATTTGATAACTAAAATGTGCAAACAAAATTGGCAAGTAAAAGTGGCAAGATAAGCATTTCTTTGTGTTGCATTGTATGTGTTCAAATTGGACGTTAATTTGAACACAAGGAAAATGGGACATTTCATACTCAAAAGTGATGAAATGCGCCACTTTCCTAGGTCTTCGTTGCCCTTGATCATGCATGATACGGTGATGGCATTTGAGTCTTGTTTTGCATTCATTGAACTTGTACAAATTGGTCCCTTAGCCATCACGCATGGAAATTGCTTGATTGATAGTTTGAGGGCCAAATGTATCACTCCTTTGAGCTTGTGTTGATGATAAGGGGTGATACATGGTATAAACAACCTATGAGACCACCCATTTCTTGCTCTGTTTTGTCATCTGTTGCCGCAAGGAAAGACTTGGCTTCAGTGGTCGGCAAAGCCTCATCAGTGGCCGGCAACCCCTCAGTGTTGGCCGGCAAACCTTTATCTGTGGCCGGCTGGCCACCAGTAAAAAAATTCAGTATTGTGCTTCTGAAGCAGAGTAGTGTTGATCTGGAGGAGGAAAACAATGTAAGTATGGTGCAATAGAGGCAATTAGTGGCAGACAGTGGATGTTCTTCGGGTGAAAAACCGAGCATGCATGCATTCCTCATTTCCCAAGGCCATTTAGTGAATTTGCTTAGTTAATTAGTTGTAGCTAATTCATGCAAATATTGTAACTATTTAAGTAGATTAGTTAATTAATTCATATTGTAATTAATTAGCTTAGTTGCTTTGTAATTAATTAGTTAAGTATTTAGCTAATTAGTTTGCTTTGTAAATATTTAATTAACTTAGATAATTAATTATTTAATTGTTTTACTTAATTAGTTTAGATAGTTAATTAGTTCATGTTGTGTAATTAATTAATTAAATAGCTTAGTCTAATTGATTAATTAGTTAAGTGTATTGTAATAATTAATTAGCTTAGAGTAAGTTTTTATTTATTCAAAGTGTTGTAATAATTAGTTAAGTAGTGTAGTTTAGCTAGTTTCATTTGGACCCTCCTTCACGAGGGCGTGCGTGTATGTCTTCTAACCCCACGTCTTTCTCCCTTTTATTTACCCGTTTTTGATGGTTAGATTAGGGACATGTTTCAATTAGCATACCTTATGCTTGCATTTATTCATTCATATTGCATGCATCGAGGCTCGGCGCATCATTCTAACTGCATTGCCATTTCAAATAATTCTTTGAATACGTGTTTAATCGCATGTTATTTAAATTGCTTCATATGCCATATTAGTAGCCGAGCCTATTAAATTGCATATTGCATGTGTTGCATTAGGCATTTTGTATAGTTAGGAATCGTGCATAGTTTTCTCACTCATATCTTCTTAGCTTGGAGTACGAGGTGAGTTTTTAATGCTTTAGCATACTTGCATGAGTGTGAGTGATTGCCATGATTAACTTGCTTGCCATGAGGCTAAATGCTCACTTGATAAACTGCTTGAATGCCTATGGATGAAGGCTTGTTGTTTGAATTGGAATTATTCAACGAATATGCATTTTAAGCCCACTTTGTTGATTGGCAAATCCGTTTTAAAGCCCACTACGTTTGGTGGTAAATTCGCAAACTTTTAAGCCCACTTGAGGATGCAAATTTAAACTATTTTCAGAAGCAAACATAAGTTGAATTGTTCTAACTTGAGCAAAATAGTCTATACTTGCTTGTGTGCATCACATAGTAAAGCTAGCTTAATAATCGGAACAAGAGCATATAATGCTGATAAAAATCATATCATGATTAGTAGAGGCCGATCTTTGATCGGGCGAGCGGGGGTGCTCAATTCATGATCTTCCCCTCTCGTACCTAAGTTCTCGAGCCGAGGCAACTTTGGTGATGACGGACACGTGGCCTTTGGCATGAGTCATGGGTTTCCTAAATTTTCTCAAAATAAAATATTTAGGTGGCGACTTTGTATCTGGAAAAGTAGTCCTATTTTGGAACTTTTTGATTCAAAATCAATTTTCCAAAACGATTTGCCGGATTTGAACTCTTTGGTGATTATCATTTTCACATTGCACTTGTGAGATTAGATTTAGAACTGCAGGAGTCTGAATTGTAGGGCTTCTTTCGAGTTTTCGAAAAGGGACGCGAAAAAGCCGAGTGTAGACGTTCCCGAACGCCCCGGGAGGAACGAGTCCCCCGTTCCGTTCGATATTGGGCTCACTACAGTTCGGACTCTCAATTTGTCACAGTTCTAAATCTGAACCAAAGAGTCCAAATCCGGCAAATCGTTTTGAGAAAACAGATTTTGAAAGAAGTGCCAAACATGGACTGCTTTGCCAGATACAGAGTCGCCACCTAAATATTTTATTTTGGGGAAATTTAGGAAAACCCTGATCGTTGCCTAGGCCACGTGTCCGTCATCACCAAAGTTGCCTCGGCTCGGGAACGGGTACGCATTGGGAAAGGTCCACTTCGTGAGCACCCTGCTCGCCTGATCAAGATCGGCCTTCTACTAACCATGATATCTATTTTGAAAACATTAATGTGTTCTTATTCCGCGTTATTAGCCTAGATTTACTATGTGATGCGCACAGCATACAGTTAAGACTGGATCGTCCTGAATTGGAACAAAACATTTCATGTTTGTTTGTTTGAAAATGGTTTGATGGTACTACCCGCAAGTAGGCCTAAGAGTGGATTTGCACCACTCAGGTGGGCTTAGAAAAACATGATTTTGCCACTATCTAGTGGGCTTAAACACACATTTGATGAATTTTCCATTCAAATTAACCCAACCTTCACAACCACAGGCATTCAGGCAGTTATATCACATAAGCATATAGACCTCATGGTAAGCATGGCTATCATGGCAGTCACTATCACACATGCAAGGATGCTAAAGCATTAAACACTTACGAGTACTCCAAAGCCAAAACAAAAGCTATGTTAGAAATCCATGGCATGATCCTAACTATACAGGAAATGCCTAATGCAACACATTGCCAAAATGCAACTAAGATAGGCTCGGCTATTTAAAGACTGGCATGTGAAAATGCTACAACTTAACATGATTCAACTTGGAATTGAGATACAAATGCAGTCAGTATGATGCCGCCGGCAGCCCTGCAGGTGGTGCATGCCAAGACAGATGAATGAATGCGAACATGCTATCATACTGTATGGTATTGAAACATGCCCTAAATCTAACCATCATAAGCGTGTAATAAAGGGAGAAAGACGTAGGGGTTGGAAACATACAATTCACACACTATGCACAACTTATTACAACATTGCCTCGTGCAGAGCGGTCCGATAAATAATATACAGTCCCCAAAATGATATAATTACAGGTTCCAAATATGTACAAAACCTTAATTATCATTAACAAATTAAATTAGGAAAAGCCAATAAATTGGCATGCAAGCCAAGGGACTGCCTCAATCTGCTCCGGATGATGAATGATGCATGCTCGGGTTGCTTGTGCGGAGAATCCCTCGCGATGCCCCGGTTTGCCCTGTGTCAATTGTTCTTGGAATGCCGTGCCAAGCTCCGGAATGGTTGCTCGATTTCTGATTGCATGCAACAGAGGAGCAAACAAAGGGGACATGGCAAAAAGTTATTTTCACATATGTATGCATACTACTCTTCGGGGAGTGTAGTCCTCGATCCTCGTGCCACCAATCACGCATCTCGATGCATGATGGCCGAGGAGTCGAATTGCACGACTCAATATGAAATGAATGCATATATAAACACAACAAAACCTAAACTCCATCATGGATAATCCGGAGTGTCGGTGACTGGGAGTTGAGACACGTTCCGTCACTTGAAGTACGAAACGTCCCTCGTTTCCCGTGCTCATGCTAACTCCAATGCCAAGCACAATGCAATATGTATGACATGCATGAATGCAACTAATATACAACCTAGCATGCACAATGCTATGAGATGGCATACATAATGCACGATGTAACAAGGCATACGCAATGCTCTAACATACAACCTAGCATACGCAATGCTATGAATTGAAATGGCATACACAATGCACGATGGACTTACACCAACATGAGTGGACCTCAGCCGCACCCACATCAATGGCCATTAGATGAAAATGAGACACTCGAGATGCGTGCACACGTGCACGCAAACCGAGGACCGAACCTAAGGCACAAATGCCACTCTAACAAAGCATAGCAAGGTATGAAACACGATATGCAAACATACAAATTTTAGTACCAAGATATGATGCAAAACAGCCCCGAAACATGGAAACATGGCACCCGATGCATGAAATGAGACCCGAAACTCGAAACTAGGCGCATGGAATGACTTATAGCTATACAAAGCATGCATTATTTGAATATGAATCATAAATACAGAATCAAGGAAGTCCCAAAACATACATATTTCCAGTTTTAAGCAAGGCCAAAAAGTGAACACAAATAGGGCTAAGTTAACATGCAAAAATGGCCCCAAAAGAGAGATAATGAAGCAAGTAGCATCTGATGGCCCCAAACAATGAATATCCCTTAAACAAAGTTTAAGAGGGGCTCAAAACAAGGTATTTTACAGTTTATGGCCGAGCCCAAAACAGTGCACAAGTAAGCTTAAAATACTATGCAAGAAATAGGCCTAAAAGAAGGTTTAAACACAAAGTGTAAAAAGGGAGCCTCAAAAAGCAAAAGACCCTTGATAAAACATGAAGATAGGGTCAAAATATGACTATTTTAAGTTTGGGTCCGAGCCCAAAAATACAAGCACAAGGGGTTAACAAAACATGCAAAAATAAGGCCAAAAGAGGGATAAAGAGGCAAGTGACAAAATGAAGCCTCAAACAGTGAAGATCCCTTCAACAATGTTGAAGAAGGGCTCAAAATAAGCCACTTTTCAGTTTATAATCAAGCTCAAAAAAATTTACAAATGAGCCTAAAATACTATGCAAGAAAGAGGCATACAAGAGAGGTAAAGAAGCAAATGTAAAAAGGAAGCCTCAAACAGGGAGAGGCCCTTAAACAAACATGAAAAAGAGCTCAAAATAATGTTATTTTCAGTTAGGTTCGGAGCCCAAATATGCAAGCAAGAGGAGCTAATATATTGAGCAAAAATAGGGCCAAAGAGAGGGATAGAAGACTTACCCTTGAAGACCAATGCTTCAACAACTCTTGGCTTGAGAATAGGTGCTCCTTGCCTCTGAAAAACCAGCTCCAAGTGTTGGAAAGGATGGTGGGGAGGTGGTGCTATGTGGTGGTGTAGAAAGGGGCCAAAAAAAACAAAAGGGTTTTGATGCTTGGAATATAGAGAGAGAGAAATTAAATGTAGGAGGCTTAAACAAAATTTTTTTCTAACCTAAAATGCAGCTGGGGCTGCTAGTTTTATAGAGGGAGGAATGGAGGAAAAGGGGGGAAAAATGGGGGGGAAAATCAATTCAAATTTCCCCCCAAAAATAGGCCTAAAAGAGAGATAAAGAGGCAAGTGGTAGCTGCTGGCCTCAAACCAAAGAGAGCCCTTCAACAAAGTTGAAGAGGGGCTCAAAAAAAGACACTTTACAGTTTACATCAAGCCACGAAATAGCTCACAAATAAGCCTAAAATACCATGCAAAAATAGGCCTAAAAGAGAGTTAAAGAGGCAAGTGATAGTAAGAGACCTCAAACAGCAAAAGGTCCTTAATCAAACATGAAAAGGAGCTCAAAATATGACTATTTACAGTTTGGGTCGGAGCCCAAAAATGCTTGCAAGAAAGGCTTAGATATAGAGCAAGATAGGAACAAAAAAAGAGGAAAAGAAGCTTACCCTTGAAGACCAATGGACCAGCAGCTCTTGGTCTGAGAAATGGTGCTCCTAAGTTCTGAAAAACAGCTCGAAGTCTTTGGAATGGATGGTGGTGGGGTGTATACCAAAAACCGGAGCAAACGGAGGTGGTTAAGCGGTCCCGAACCGAGGCACACGGCCGACAGTTCCGAAAACCGGGAACCGGGCTCCAAAACGGGAAAAACGGCCTACGACCACGAAACGTAGCCTACGACTACTGAGAGATGATCTACGAGACCTCTCCCTCCCTTCGAGAAGAGAAGACGGAGAAAACGGGACTTGGTTCGCAAACCGAGGCAAAGCACAAAAGAGTCCAGAAGTCCGGAGGTAAGGCTCACGGCCGAGACTCTGCGACCTCTGAACGAGCACAATATGCAACATCACCGAGCGCTCAATCGGTGACGTCTGAGTCTTAAGGTCGGTCAAAAATGCGATGTCTACAGTTGTCCCTCTTTGACAGAACTCGAAAGTCGTAAGTGACGGGAGTGAATGTCAAAGCACAGAGACAACCCATTTTTGACAAGGCCGAAGACTTAGACAAATAGGCAAGACAAACAGAGATGTGCCCGCAGGCATGCCCGCAGGCAGGGAG
>NW_021026420.1:410836-487052 GCF_004153795.1 Camellia sinensis | reverse complement strand
AGATGGAAATGAGACACTCGAAATGCGTGCACACATGCACGCAAACCGAGGACCGATCCTAAGGCACAAATGCCACTCTAACAAGGCATGGCAAGGCACGAAATATGGCATACAAATATGCAAGTTTCAGCACTGAAATGTGATGCAAAATGATCCCGAAACATGGAAACATGGCACCCGATACATGGAATGAGACCCGAAACATGAAGTTAGGTACATCGAATGACCTATGGCTATGCAAAGCATGCATTATTTGAACACGAAGTGTGAAGACAGAATCAAGACAGTCCCAAAACAAGCATATTTACAGTTTTAAGCAAGGCCAAAAAGTGAACACAAATAGGGCTAAGTTAACATGCAAAAATGGCCCCAAAAGAGAGATAATGAAGCAAGTAGCATCTGATGGCCCCAAACAATGAATATCCCTTCAAAAAAGTTGAATAGGGGCTCAAAAAAAGGTATTTTACAGTTTATGGCCGAGCCCAAAACAGTGCACAAGTAAGCTTAAAATACTATGCAAGAAATAGGCCTAAACACAAAGTACCCTTGATCAAACATGAAGAGGGGGTCAAAATATGACTATTTTAAGTTTGGGTCGAAGCCCAAAAATACAAGCACAAGGGGCTAACAAAACATGCAAAAATAAGGCCAAAAGAGGGATAAAGAGGCAAGTGACAAAAGGAAGCCTCAAACAGTGAAGAGCCCTTCAATAATGCTGAATAAGGGCTCAAAATAAGCCACTTTTCAGTTTATAACCACGCTCGAAATAATTTACAAATGAGCCTAAAATACTATGCAAGAAAGAGGCATAAAAGAGAGGTAAAGAAGCAAGTGTAAAAAGGAAGCCTCAAACAGGGAGAGGCCCTTAAACAAACATGAAAAAGAGCTCAAAATAATGTTATTTTCAGTTAGGTTCGGAGCCCAAATATGCAAGAAAGAGGAGCTAATATATTGAGCAAAAATAGGGCCAAAGAGAGGGATAGAAGACTTACCCTTGAAGACCAATGATTCAACAACTCTTGGCTTGAGAATAGGTGCTCCTTGCCTTTGGAAAACCAGCTCCAAGTGTTGGAAAGGATGGTGGGGAGGTGGTGCTATGTGGTGGTGTAGAAAGGGGCCAAAAAAAAAACAAAAGGGTTTTGATGCTTGGAATATAGAGAGAGAGAAATTAAATGTAGGAGGCTTAAACAAAATTTTTTTCTAACCCAAAATGCAGCTGGAGCTGCTGGTTTTATAGAGGGAGGAATGGAGGAAAAGGGGGGAAAAGTGGGGGGGAAAATCAATTCAAATTTCCCCCCAAAAATAGGCCTAAAAGAGAGATAAAGAGGCAAGTGGTAGCTGCTGGCCTCAAACTGAAGAGAGCCATTGAACAAAGTTGAAGAAGAGCTCAAAACAAGACAGTTTACAGTTTACATCAAGCCACGAAACAGCTCACAAATAAGCCTAAAATACCATGCAAAAATAGGCCTAAAAGGGAGTTAAAGAGGAAAGTGATAGTAGGAGATCTCAAACAGCAAAAGGTCCTTAATTAAACATGAAAAGGAGCTCAAAATATGACTATTTAAAGTTTGGGTCGGAGCCCAAAAATGCTTGAAAGCAAGGCTTAGATATAGAGCAAGATAGGAACAAAAAAAGAGGAAAAGAAGCTTACCCTTGAAGACCAATGGACCAGCAGCTCTTGGTCTGAGAAATGGTGCTCCTAAGCTCTGAAAAAAAGCTCCAAGTCGTTGGAATGGATGGTGGTGGGGTGTATACCAAAAACCGGAGCAAACGGAGGTGGTTAAGCGGTCCCGAACCGAGGCACACGGCCGACGGTTCTGAAAACCGGGAACCGGGCTCCAAAACGGGAAAAACGGCCTGCGACCACGAAACGTAGCCTACGACCACTGAGAGATGATCTACGAGACCTCTCCCTCCCTTCGGGAAGAGAAGACGGAGAAAACGGGACCTAGTTCGCAAACCGAGGCAAAGCACAAAAGAGTCCGGAAGTCCGGAGGCAAGGCTCACGGCCGAGACTCCGCGACCTCTGAACGAGCACAATATGCAACATCACCGAGCGCTCAATTGGTGACGTCTGAGTCTTAAGGTCGGTCAAAAATGGGGTGTCTACACCGAGCTACAACTGTGTGGTGTTATTTTATGCTCGAGCATAAGTTCCTATGCTCGAGCGTGCATCCTAGTTTGGAATACGCATTTTTGCGTCCTCGCACGAGCGTCCATTCTTACGCTCGAGTGGACTTCACGATTTCAGCAGCTATAAAACTGCAGGTTGTTCCAAATCTAGGGCACGACTCCTAAATCTTCTTTGAGGGTTTTAGGGTTTTCTTCTAGAGCTATTTTGCTAGGTTTCTTTAATGTTTGATTGAGTATTCAACTCATGGTTTGACAAGCATACATCAAAGAGTTTGATTGTTCATCTTTAAGAGTGTTCTTCTTCTTCGGTGGAATCCGGAGATTTAAGCGTGGAGAATTCGAAGGATTTCAAAGCTATGCGCAGTCGTTGGTTTGACCTGGATGTTGTGGATTCAACATCAAGCTGATCAATTTCGAGATGAAGGCGGTGGTGAAAGAGATACAGATTGTTGAAGACAAATTGATTGCGTTTGGGTAATTTGTTTTGGTAAATTTGTATTCTTTCTAACTTTCATAGTGGATTGATTTGTGGCATTTTGCTTGTGATTTTTTTAATCAGAATTGGAGGTGCTCCAATTGTGGTTTTTCCATGTAAAAATCGTTTGTGTCAATTTATTATTTTTTGAATCGACAATCTAAATCACTTTCGTATATACTAGATGATTTAGATTGTTAGTTTTAATTGTTTAGGAATTGTTGCAATTAAATCTTGATCTAGTCACAAATCACTTAGTTTTTTAAATTGGTATCAGAACAGGTCACTCTTTGTTTTTATCAAAACTATAGGAGTGTGATTTTGTGTGATTGGTGATATGGATTCAATTTGTGAAGGTAACTCGACCCATAGACCTCTGTTACTTGATGGTACAAACTATTCTTATTGAAAAGCTCGTATGAGAGTGTTTTTAAAATCTATCGATGAGAACGTTTGGCACTGTGTAATCTATGGGTGGAGTGAACCTGTTGTCACCATTAATGGTGTTGATATTCCCAAACCTCTTGATAAATGAGACGCATTCGATTATCAAAATTTGAGTTAGAACTGTAAGGCTCTCAATTCTTTCTTTTGCTCCATCACACCTAAAGAGTTCATCATATTTGCACTTGTGACGTAGCAAAAGAGGCTTGGGATATTCTTGAAACTATTCACGAGGGTACTACTTATGTCAAAAGGTCAAAACTTCAACATCTCACCTCTGCTTTTGAAACTCTTTTTATGCGTGATGATGAGATGTTTGATGATTTTTATGCTAAACTTAGTGACATCGTGAATTCCTGTTTCACACTTGGTGAAAAAAATCCTTGAAGCTAAGGTTGTTAGAAAATTTTTGAAGTCTTTACTCGAGAGGTTCCAATCAAAAGTTACAGTTATTGAGGAGGCTTAGGATGTTGATACCCTCAAGCTTGATCAGCTGGTTAGAAACTTTCAGACTTATGAAGCCCATCAGATTTCTAAGAAAAAACAAAAAGATAGTGTGGCTTTTACTAGTGCTCATGAGGCTGCTAAGACCCCTGAGATTGAGTTTGATCTAGAGTTCGAAATGACAGCTATATTTACCAAACAGTTCAAAAAAAAATTAAAGAAAAAGAAGCCTAATTTCATGGATCCTAGTTCAAAAGATAAGGGTAATGAAAAACCCAAAACTTTTCCACCAAAAGCTGCTCCAAAAACTGAAAAAAGACTGTAAAGAGGCAAGGTGTTAGGTGTTATGAATGTCAAGGGTTTGGTCATATTGCTCTTAAATGTCCATCGAAAAAAAACTGGAAGAAAGTCTATACGGTGACTTGGGATAATGAAAGCGGGTCAGGACAAGAACTCGAACAAACCGAATCTGGTGAAGACAGAGATAGTACTTATATGGCATTCTGGTCTACTGTCACTCAACCATCTCCAAAGCCAGTTGAGTTTGCTTGTGGTCAGAATTTGCACTGTGCTCCTATCTTTGATGGGAGTAATTACTTGTTCTGGAAGATCAAAATGAGGATGTTTTTGAGAGCTCACGACCCTGAGGGCTGGCAAGCCATTAAAGAGGATGTTGAAAGCGCTGACAATCAGAGCAATCACAGAGTTCTGACTACCATCCATGAAGCAATTTTTGACGAAGAACAACAACGGATTGCTCACTGCACAAAGGCCAAAGATGCATGGGACATTCTGAGTAAATTCCATGAAAGAGGAGAGTCATCGTCACCACTATCCACCAACTTTCATGCCTTGGTTGCTTAACTGGATGAGGTCAAGAAGAAAGAGGAGCAAAAAGAAGATGAAGATGATGAAACCTTAGAAAACAATGATGAGATCGATAGTGATGATCCACAACAAGCCTATGAAAAGCTTTACAATGAATCTCTGAACTTGTCCAAAATCAATGACAAATTGACTTGCAAACTCAAAGTATATGAAAGCGAGAATGTCAAGCTAAAAGGAAAAATCGCAACAGCAAAGCAGAATGTCATCAAGATCTTTAATGACAGGCAAGACCTATGTGGAAAACTTTTATCTTATGAGACCGAAAGGAATGAACTTCTGAAAATATATGCCTCATATAAAGAGAAGATTGAAAACCTTTAGATGTCATAAGTTGAATTGAAAGAGATGGTTAGTCAAAAAGATAAAGAATTCAGAGATGCTAGAGCCATAATTGCCATATAGAACAAAGGTTCAAAGACATTAGAAGACATCCTCGGGTCTCAACAAATGGGTTGTGACAAAAGTGGGCTAGGCTATGGTAATGCGATAGTTCATAAGGGACAGGCCTCTACATCACATAACATCAAGACTCAAACAAAGGGAAAACTGAAGGTGCAACAGGGCGATCCCTCTCTTTATCTGCCTAACGTGGGTAAGATCAACAAAAGAGAGGTAAAACTTGTTTTTGTTTGTTATCATTATGGTAGGTATGACCACATTCGTCTGTATTGTTTTGAGTTATTTGGTAAGGTGTCTCAAAAGGGTAGAAATTATAATACTGTTTGGGTTAGGAGACAACCTTACATGTTTAGGCGAAACACCAAAATTCATGAGGGTGCTCACAACGCTAAGACATTTACCAAGACGACCAATTCTGATTTTGCTAAAACTAAAAAGATATGGGTGAGAAAGGATGACTTGACTTGTTTTGTTGTTCACACTATTTTGAAAGCATGTGACTCACATATGTGGTATCTTGATAGTGGGTGCTCTCGTCATATGTCTAGTGACAAATCCTACTTCACTTCTTTTGAAAAATATGAAGGAAGAATTGTTACTTTTGGAGATTGTGGCACTTCTATAGTCATTGGTAAGGGCTCTATAAGTATGGCTGGTCTTCCCAAGCTCGAAAATGCATTACTTATAGATGGCCTTAAAGCAAATCTTTTGAGCATTAGTCAAATGTGTGATTCCTACCATGAAGTATTATTTTCA
The DNA here is from genome assembly GCF_004153795.1 of Camellia sinensis. NCBI lineage: Eukaryota > Viridiplantae > Streptophyta > Magnoliopsida > Ericales > Theaceae > Camellia > Camellia sinensis. The sequence continues at coordinate 481,513 of NW_021026420.1, read as the reverse complement.
AAAAATAAATGTGAAATTTTAGATAAGAAGGGAAATACTGTCATGCATGGGGTTCGAACATCTGATAACTGCTATGGGATTGTTACCACTAATGATCTCACTTGCCGCTTAGCCCTCATAAGTAATATTGATCTGTGGCATCCAAGATTAGGTCACATGAATTTCAATGACCTAACTAAGATAGCCAACAAAGAGCTTGTAAGAGGAGTACCTAAAATGGGTAAGAATGTGAACCATGCGTGTGGACCATGTCAACTTGGGAAGCAAACCCGTGTCCCTCATAAAAAGGTAAACAACTTCATAACCAAACGTCGTCTTGAACTGGTTCATATGGATCTTATGGGACCCACTCACACTGAAAGCATTGGAGGTAAAAGATACATTTTTTTTAATTGTGGATGATTACACTCGTTTTTCATAGATTAATTTTTTACAAGAAAAATTTGATACGTTTAATGCTTTCCAGACTTTAGTCCTTAAAATCCAAAATGAACATGGTGTTTCTATTGGGTATATCATAAGAATCCAAACTGATCATGGTCGTGAGTTTGAAAATAGTTTGTTTTTGGATTTTTGTGATATGCATGGAATTAAGCATGAGTTTTCTACTCCTATTACTCCAAAACAAAACGGAGTTGTTAAGAGGAAAAATAGAGTTGTTCAAGAGATGGCTAGGGTCATGCTCCTTAGTAAGAAAGTTTCTCCAAAGGTTTGGGCTGAAACCTTAAATACCGCGGTTTATGTTGTGAATCGTGTGTATTTAAGGCCCGACACTTTGCAAACTCCATATGAATTGTGGAAGGGATTGAAATCTAATGTAAAATACTTAAAAACTTTTGGGAGTAAATGTTACATTTTCAAAGATAGAGAGCCTTTGGGTAAATTTGACTCCCGAAGTGATGAAGGTATTTTTTTAGGGCATTCAACCACTAGTAGAGCTTTTCGTATCTATAACTTGCGAACTTTGTCTTTGATGGAATCAATCAATTGGTTATAGATGACATAGGTTCTCTTACTCCAGCAATAAATGAGGAAGAAAATGGTGAGTCTCCAATCCTGGATACTGAACCACAAAGTTAAGGAGAAGCAGAGGTCCAAGCTCAAGAAGGTGAACCAGCACCAACTTCTACGGAAAGTCTGAATCCAAAGAGTGCACAAAGAGACACCACTTCTGATGCTCGTGTCACTACAAGTCCAGAGTTCAAACCATCAACAAGGGTAAAATTGAATCATTCGACTCAATAGGTGATTGGAAATGTCTCAGATCGAATGAAAACCTAAAGACGAATTCGGGAAAGGTATCTCATATGTGTTATGTTTCATTAATTGAACCTAAGAATATGAAAGAGGCCTTACTGTATGATAGTTAGGTCAATGCTATGCATGAAGAGTTAGCTCAATTTGAATGTAACAAAGTTTGGACTCTTGTTCCTAGACCTAGAGACATGAATGTGATAGGTACCAAGTGGATATTTAAAAACAAATCTGATGAGAATGGTACTGTGGTTAGAAATAAAGCTAGGTTGGTTTCTCAAGGCTATACACAAGTAGAGGGTGTTGATTATGATGAGACGTTTGCCTCTATTGCACGTCTCGAATTTATTTGCATTTTACTAGGTGTTGCATGTTTTCTTGTGTTCAAATTGTTCCAAATAGATGTGAAAAGTGCCTTTCTAATTGGGTACTTGAAAGAAGAGGCTTATGTTGAGAAACCAAAAGGGTTTGGGGACCCAAAATGTCCACCACGTCTACAAGCTAGACAAGGAGTTATATGGGTTAAAATAAGCCCCTCGAGCTTGGTATGATAGACTTACTACCTTTCTTCTTGATAATGATTTTCAAAGGGGTAGTGTGGACAAGACCTTATTTGTGAAACATACTAAGTCTCATATACTTGTTGCTCAAATTTATGTTGATGATATTGTATTTGGATCCACTATTGATTTTCTTGTGAAATATTTCTCGGATTGCATGACACATGAGTTTGAAATGAGCATGATGGGAGAGTTGTCTTACTTCTTGGGTCTTCAAATTAAACAGTCTCCTTCAGGTATGTTTGTCTCTCAGATCAAGTATGCCAAAAATCTTGTGTCTAAGTTTGGTCTTGAGTCAGCCAAACATGCTGTAGACATCTCATTTTTGACCGACCTTAAGACTCAGACGTCATTGATTGAGTGCTCGGTGATTGTACATGTTGTGCTCGTTTCGAGGTTTCGGAGTTCTTGGCTGAGAGCCTCGCCTTCGGACCTCGGGACCCTTTGTACCTTGACTCGATCCGCGGACCAAGTCTTGTTTTCTCTTCTCGGAGGGAGGAAGAGGTCTTGTAAACCATCTCTCAGTGGTCATAGGCTACTTTTCGTGGTCGTAGGCTACTGTTTCCATTTGGAGACTAGTTTCTGGTTTTCGGAGCCGTCGGCCGTTTGCCTCGGCTCGGGACCGCTTAACATTCTCTGTTTGGAATAGTTTTTGGAACACACCTCGTTTCCTCTATCTAGAGGGACACTGTGGTTTGGGAGACCACTTTTGTGGTCGTACGCCACTTTTGATGCTCGACAGCTGGTTTTCGGGGCTCCCAGCCGCGCGTCTTGCCTCCCGAACCCTTGTCTTGCATCCGTTTTGGTTTGTCTTGGGCACAAACCTTACTTTCCTTGTTTGGGAAGTGGTACAAGGGTGGGAGACCAGCTTTTATCCTTGGAGACCACTTTTCTCCCCGCCAGCCGATTTTCTGGTCGGGAACTAGTTTTCTTGGTCTTTGGGCCACATTTTCTGGTTTCCCACCCCACCATTGGCTTGCTTTCAGTGTGGAGACCACCAATTCCCCCTACCGACCACTTTTTTTCTTGGAAGACCACTTTGGGTGGTCTGCCGACCACTAAAAGGAGCAGGCCAACCACCTTTTCTGGTCGGCAGCTTTCCTTCTATTTTGTCAGACTGAATGGATGCCAGCTGTGCCAGCTGGAGGGCACAGACTGTATCCTCCATACACATAAAGAGAGGCTCTCCCTCTCCATTCCAGAGGTTTAGAAAATTCCCTAAGGCACAAGCATATATCTCCCTCTATATCTCTATATTTGGGGCCTAAAAAGTGTGTTGTTCCTCACTTTTACACCACAACTCTTAACCACACACCCCCATCATTGAGCTGAGGTTCTTGGAGGACATATTTGGGGGTTAAAAGGATGGTTTTTGGCTAAGAAAGAAGCTGTTGTTGTAGTGCTTCATGGGTAACCTCTTTTCTCCATTTTAAGCTTTGTTTTGGTTGCTCTCTTGGTTCCATTTGCATGCTTATTTGGGCTTAGCTTCCAACTGAAAAAAGTCTTTTTTTAAGGTTCTTGTGATGTTTGTTTGAGGCCTCTTGAGTGTTGAGGGTCTTCTACCCTCTTGCATGCTTTGTTTAGCCTTGTTTTGTGCCATGCCTTAAGGCCTTTGAGCTAGTCCTTGCTTGGCCTCCTAGCCACTGAAATCCAGTGGATTTTCAGTGGTAGGCATGTGGTTTTGAGGCCTCAAATTAGAGGGGGATGATCCCCTCTCTTCTTGTTTTGTTTGCTTGCATTTTTGGCCTATCAAAGGAGCATACATCTTCATACTTTCAAGGCTTGGTTCAGGCACTTTTTGGTGACTTTTAGGGCCTGCCTAGACTCGTTCCATGGTTGGTTTGGTCACCCTTGGCATGCTTCTCATATGTGTAGTGTAATCCCATTTGTGGGTCATCAAAGTAGCATGTCAATCTAGCATGTATTAGCTCCATTTCAGTGGGTTTTTGGTCATCATTTGGCATGTCATGACTATGTTTATGGCTGGTTTAATAGCCTCTTTCATGCTTCATATGCTTGTAGTGTAAATCTTGTTCACTAGCTTTGAATGTATGATGTTTTGGCTCACCATTCTAGCATATTTTGGCCATGCTCCAACATGATTTTGTTTATATTTTGGGCTTTCTTAGCTTTGTTTTGAGGCCCCTTGGTCAAATGATGCTCGCCTTGCATGCCTCTAGTGTAATATGCTTCACTAGCTTTTGATGCTTGAGCCTTTCAATATGCATTACATGAGTTGTTTTGCATGATTCTAAGTCATCTTGCATGCCATTTCAGTGCTGGAACTTATGCCATTGTACTCCATGTTGCATCCTTTCAATGCTTTTGGAAAGTTGTGTTTTGTGCCTTAGGCTTGGGCCCTTGCATTGTGCATGCTTGTATGTGTTTTATTGCCTTGGTTTCATCACCATTGGCCGCTGATTTGGACATGGCCGAGGCCTATCCATTTTGGTATAAGTCCATTGTGCATTGAGTATGCCATGTTGTCCATAGCATTGAGTATCCCATGTGGTTGCATGATCAAACATTGCATTTGTGCATGCCATTTTCATTGCATTGTGTATGTTAGTTGCCACGTGCATTGTGCATGCTAGTGTCATGAGCATTGTGTGTGCCATGGAATTTATAGCATTGTGTATGCTAGTTGCATGTTCACATGTTTACCCCTTTGCATGTTTGCATGTCTAAGTTATATTGCATTAAGTTTCATGATTGAGTTGCATTGTACATGCCATGTTTGTTGCATTGTGTTTGGAATAGGCATTAGTCCAAACACAGGAAACGAGGGACGTTTCATACTCGAAGTGATGAAACGTGCCTCGATTCCCGGTCACCGACACTCTTGACTATACATGATGGAGTTTTGGGCTTTATGTGTTCGTGCGTGCATTCATGTCACATTGAGTAATGCAATTTGGCTCCTTGGCCATCATGCATCGAGATGCGTGATTGGTGGCCCGAGGGTCGAGCACTATACTCCCTTGAGCTTATGTAATGATAGGGAGGATGGTTGTGCATACATATTTTGTAAATACTTTGCCATGCCCCTTTCTTGCTCTCTGTTGCAACAAACTAGAAACCAGCAGCAAAAACTGGTTGGCCGACCAGATAAAGTGGTAGGCCGACCACTTTTTCTGGTTTTCACCACAAAAAGTGGTCGGCAGGTGGTCTCCAAAGCCAACAACTGGTCGGCAGCCTTCCCACAGGTTCCCTTGGTGGAGTTTCAGCCTTTGTGCAGTGTTTTGAGATCAATTGCAAACAGAGGCAAGTCGGGGCATCGTGATGGATTTCCGAGCAAGGCAATTCGAGTATGCATGCATCCTTCATCATCCAAGGCAGAGCTGAGGCAGCCCACTTCACATAGTTTGCATGCTTATTTAATTGCTAATTTAGTTGATTTGTTAACTAGTTAGTGTTGTGTAATAATTAAGCTGTAGCTTGTTATTCATTTTGTTGTGTAATAACTAGTTTAATTAGAATAGTTGGTTAATTAGATGGTTCCGTATTATTTATTCGGACCCTCCGTCGAGAGGGCACAATTGTTGTAATAAGTGTGCGTGTGTGTGATGCATGTCTTCCAACCCCCATTTCTTTCTCCCTTTTATTTACTAGCTTATGATGGTTAGTTTTAGGGCATGTTTCAATTAGTATCCTTATGCTCGCATGTTTGCATCCATTCATCTGTCTTGCATGCACCGGGCTCGGCATATCATACTAACTGCATTGTATTTCAATTCCTATTCGAATACATGTTACCTGGTTGCATCTCACATGCCATTTTTGGAATAGCTGAGCCTATTTCTAGTTGCATTAGCCATCTTACCGTGAACTAGGATCATGAATTGATTACTAACTAGTTTCTGTTTTGGCTTGGAGTACTCGGTGAGTGTTTAAATAAGTGTGCGTGTGTGTGATGCATGTCTTCCAACCCCCATTTCTTTCTCCCTTTTATTTACTAGCTTATGATGGTTAGTTTTAGGGCATGTTTCAATTAGCATCCTTATGCTCGCATGTTTGCATCCATTCATCTGTCTTGCATGCACCGGGCTCGGCGCATCATACTAACTGCATTGTATTTCAATTCCTATTCAAATACATGTTACCTAGTTGCATCTCACATGTCATTTTTGGAATAGCTGAGCCTATTTCTAGTTGCATTAGCCATCTTAACGTGAACTAGAATCATGAATTGATTACTAACTAGTTTCTGTTTTGGCTTGGAGTACTCGGTGAGTGTTTATGCTTTAGCATCCTTACATGCATGTGAGTGATTGCCATGATAGCATGCTTGCCATGAGGCTAACTGCTTATATGATATAACTGCCTGAATGCTTGTGGGTGAAGGTTGGATTACTTGAATTGGAACAATTCATTGATTGCGAGTTTTAAGCCCACTTGAGAGTGGCAAAATCATGTTTTCCTAAGCCCACTTGAGGGTGGCAAAATTCGTATTTTAGCTTACTTGCGAGTAGCAAATCATTTTCAAAACAAACGAATATGAGATGTTTTGTTCCAACTTAGGCGATCCAGTCTATACTTGTATGCTGTGCGCATCACATAGTAATTCTAGCTAATAAACCAAAATAAGGACACATGTGTTTTCAAAAACAAGATATCATGTTTAGTACAGGCCGATCTTTGATCAGGCGAGCGGGAGTTCTCATTGCATGACCTTCCCCAATCGTACCTAAGTTCCCGAGCCGAGGCAACTTTGGTGATGACGGACACGTGGCCTTAGGCAGCGAGTCAGGATTTCCTAAATTTCCCCAAAATAAAATATTTAGGTAGCGACTCTGTATCTAGCAAAGCAGTCCATGTTTGACACTTCTTTCTAAAAATCAGTTTTTCAAAACGATTTGCCGGATTTGGTCTTTTTGGTGATTTATCAATCTCGCATTGCACTTTGCAAGATCAGATTAAGAAGTGTGACATTGAGTCCGAACTGTAGTGAGCCCAATGAACAAAACGAGATTTTTCCGGGACGTTCGAGCGCGTCTACACATGCTCGCACTCCCATGAGCACTAGCCTTCACCTATCCAAAGATTCCTCTGGTACTGATGTTGATCGTACCCTTTATAGGAGTATGATATGGAGTCTTCTTTACCTCACAGCTAGTCGACCTGACATTGCATTTAGTGTAGGGGTTTGTTCCCGTTACCAAGCCTGTCCTAAAGAGTCTCATTTTCTTGCGGTCAAATGCATCGTTAAGTATGTTAATGGAACACTAGGGTATGGGGTTTGGTTTTTCTACTGACACTACAGCCGAAATTACTAGTTTTTCTGATGCTGACTGGGCAGGGTGTGTTGATGATCGTAAGAGCACATCTAGAGGGTGTTTTTACCTTGGAAATAATTTGATTGCCTAGCATAGCAAAAAACAAAATGCCATTTCTCTTTGGACTGCTGAGGCTGAGTACATTGTAGTAGAGAGTTGTTGTGCTCAAATGTTATGGATGAAGCAAATGCTTCATGACTATGGTATACTCTTTTTTGTGATAACACAAGTGCCATCAACATTCCTAAAAATCCTGTCCAACACTCTCGCACCAAACACATTGACATTTGTCATCATTTCACTTGAGAGTTAGTGGAAGAGGGCCTTGTTGTTCTTAAACATGTACCCACTAAGCATCAAAAAGCTGATATTTTTACAAAACTCCTTGATCTTCTTAATAATCTGGTTGCCTGGTATAGCAAAAAGAAAAATGACATCTCTCTTTCGATTGTTGAGGCTAAGTACATTGCTGCAGGGAGTTGTTGTGTACAAATGTTGTGGATGAAGCAAATGCTTCATGATTATAGAATAGACCAAAACACTCTCACCATTTTTTGTGATAACACAAGTGCCATCAACATTCCTAAAAATCCTGTCCAACACTCTCGCACCAAACACATTGACATTTGTCATCATTTCATTTGAGAGTTAGTGGAAGAGGGCCTTGTTGTTCTTAAACATGTACCCACTAAGCATCAAAAAGCTGATATTTTTACAAAACTCCTTGATATTCTTAGGTTTGAGTTCCTTAGAAAGACCTTGGGTGTAGTGCTCAGTCACTAGGGTGTTACCTGTTACTTCAGTGGGTGAGAGTGATTGGTTTTATGTGTATTTGGATACTATAATCTCATTTTTATTGATTCTTGTCATCTCTACATTTAGACTCATCGAACATCTCTCATGCTGCTCGTAAGATTTCATTCGTCTTTGTTCATAGCTCATTCCGAATGCTCATACTCATTGACTTCATGATTTCATTCTGTATACATCCTTGAGATAAACTGTTGTAGGGGTTTCTGCACAAGTGATCAAAGTTCTCTATGGACCTCTAACAGTGTCTCTCATCCATTCTTAGAGGAATTGACCGATATTGGCATATCATGTGTGATGTTGAGCTTCTAAACCATCTACCATCATTTTTCACTTCCACGGTTCCTCTCTCAGTTCATTGAATTCCGGGCATTAGGAAAAGGCTACCTTAGAGGCACCAACTAGGCCATCCTTACTGATTTCATGCTTCTCTAGTTTGGTTTCCATACTCTCGAGCGTGTATGCCACCAGTGAGTGCCCACATGCAAGAAAAGTCAAAAATATATAATTTTTTTCTTTTTTAAAAAAAAGGAACACATTGATTGAGGGGGAGCCTCCACTTTTACTCAACAAATACCCCTTAATTTCTAGTGGTTTGACTTTTCTTAGTAATGTTTAGTTACTCTTGCCGAAGGTCCAGCCATCCGATCACTACGAGGATTAACTCTAGCTCTACGGCCTCTCAAGGATTGCACACACACACATTCATTATGTGAGCTCTCATGTTTGTCTGTGAGTTGTGTATTCTCATGTAGCTTCTGCCCATTGATCAATTTTTATCTGATTTACTCATGATATTGTGTTCCATATTGTCAAATTGCAAGTTAGCAATGTCATGGTTTGTGGATTATCTCATCTTAGTGTCACATTCTTGCTATTGTGCTCGCCTCTGTTTATTTCAGGTCCCACTTAACATTGTGAATTGGTTTTTAACAAGAAAATCAGCAGTGGATCCAAACACAATATTATCAACATAAATTTGAGCAACAAGTATATGAGACTGAGTATGTTTCACAAATAAGGTCTTGTCCACACTACCCCTTTGAAAATCATTATCAAGCAGAAAGGTAGTAAGTCTATCATACCAAGCTTGAGGGGCTTGTTTCAACCCATATAATGCCTTGTCTAGCTTGTATTTGGGTCCTCAAACCCTTTTGGTTTCTCAACATAAACCTCTTCTTTCAAGTACCGATTCAGAAAAGCACTTTTCACATCCATTTGGAACAATTTGAATACTTAATCAAATATCAAAGAAACCTATCAAAATAGCCCCAGAAGAAAACCCTAACACCCTCAAAGAAGATTTGGGATCTGTGTCCTAGATTTGGAACAACCTGCAGTTGTATAGCTGCTGAAATCGCGAAGTCCGCTCGAGCGTAGAAATGGACGCTCGAGCGGGGACGCAGAAATGCGTGTTCCAAACCAGGATGTACGCTCGAGCGTAGGAATTTATGCTCGAGTGTAAAATCACACCACACAGTATGTTTTGTAGACAAGCCAAAGTACTGCGATGGTGGAAAACATATTGTGTGGTGTGATTTTACGCTCGAGTGTAAGTTCCTATGCTCGAGCATGCATCCAGGTTTGGAACACGCGTTTTTGCGTCTCTACTCGAGCGTCCATTCCTACGTTCGAGCGGATTTTGCGATTTTAGCAGCTATAAAACTACAGGTTGTTCCAAATCTAGGGCACGACTCCCAAATCTTCTTTGAGGGTGTTAGGGTTTTCTTCTGGGGCTATTTTGCTAGGTTTCTTTGATGTTTAATTGAGTATTCAACTCATGGTTTGACAAGCATACATCAAAGAGTTTGATTGTTCATATTCAATAGTGTTCTTTTTTTTTGGTGGAATTCGGAGATTTAAGCATGGAGAATTCAAAGGAGTTCTCAGCTGTGCACAGTCATTGGTTCGACATGGATGTTGTGGATTCAACATCAAGCTGATCAATTCCAAGATGAAGGCGGTGCTGAAAGAGATACAGATTGTTAAAGACAAATTGATTGCATTTGGGTAATTTGTTTTGGTAAATTTGTATTCTTTCTGACTTTCATAGTGGATTGATTTATGGCGTTTCGTCCGTGATTTTTTTAATCACAATTAGAGGTGCTCCAATTATGGTTTTTTCACGTAAAAATCGTTTGTGTCAATTTATTATTTTTTGAAGCGACAATCTAAATCACTTTCGTATATGATAGATGATTTAGATTGTTAGTTTTAATTGTTTGGGAATTGGTATAATTAAATCTTGATATAGTCACGAATCATTCAGTTTTTTCAAAGGGCATTACATCTCTCTCATGCCCAAAACAGCTTCTTGTTTGACGCTTCTCTCCATTTAGTGGATTTAATTCTCACTTTTGGACTAAAATGACTAAGGAATGGAAATGTAATTAAAAGAGGCAATAAAATTGGAGTAAAAGTGGAGCAAGATAATAAAATCAACTTGGGTTCAATCGGACGTTAGTTGAGCCCATTGAGTCTTGAGTCATTTCATACTTGTTAGTGATGATAATGATTCAAGATTTGATGTCAACCACTTCTCTTGATCAATATCATGATAAGGAGAGGGTTTTGTTGGTCTTTTAGCTTCATTTATTGAGCTTTTGTCCCTTGATCCATAGATCATCACGCAATGAACTTGTGTTGATTGATGGTTTACAAATTAAGCCTACCCCTCATTTGATCTGTTTGATGATAAGGAGAAGCATGGTGGACAAACATTCCTTGAAAATACTCTGTTTGTGCTCTGTTTCTTTTTTGTTGTAGCAAGGGAGAACCCAAAACTAGTGACCGGCTGGCCACCTCTTTGTACGGCCGACCACTTTTACTGGCCGGCCAGGTACCTCTGTTTAGCCAAGTAGTGTATTTTTTCCTTGCAAAATAGAGCAGAGCCTGGGGTAAAAACAGTTCAGTTTTCTAACTGCACAATAAAACCATTATGGCAGTAGAACAGAGGCATTTTTTGGGTGGAAATCCGCATTCATGCATGAGCCATTCCTCACTCCTCGGAGCCCGTTACAATTATTTTTAATAGTAGTATGTTGTACCTAAAATAGTGGATTTGTAATAATTAATTACTTAGTTAATTAATTCAGTATTGTAATTAATTAGTTAGTTTAATTCTAATTTGTATTAATTAATTAGAATAGCTAGTTAACATTTTGTGTTATAATTAATTAATTAGTTAGAATAGCTAATTAAGTTTGCATTGTACTTAATTGATTAGTTAAGATAACTAGTTGATTTTGGCGTTATAATAATTAGTTAATCAGGAGTTGAGTAAGACATTTACTTGAACCCTCTTGTATGAGGGCAAACTGTAATAATGTGTATGTCTTCCAACCCCCATTCTTTCCCCCTTTTATTTACTTGTTTATGATGGATAGTGTAGAGCATCATGTTTTTTTTAGCATTTTCCATGACTTGCGTCCATTTGTTTTACATGCATAAGGTTCGGTTCATCATTCTAACGACATTGTCATTTATTACTTTCTTGAATACGTGCGCCACCGCATGCTATCAAAGTGATTCACATGACATATTAGACAACTGAACCTATTAGTTGTATTTTGTATGTGTTGCATTAGTCACTTGCATATTAGAGCATGCATTTTTCTAACTATTTTATTTCTTTTTGGCTTGCCTTGGTTGAGTACAAGGTAAGCATTCATTGCTTTAGCATATTGCATGAGTGTTAGTGTTGTCATATCAAGCATGCTTTCCATGAGGCTAAGTGATTAACTGATATACCTGTCTGAATGCTTGTGGATGAAGGCTAATTGCTTAAATTGGGATGTTTTGACTAATGTATATACAAGTTCACTTTTTTTAAAGTAATGCGTATTCGAAACTCTTTTCAAATCAAATATAAATCAAAGTGTTTCAACTTTTGCAAATTAGTCTATACTTGTGTGCATCACATAGTAAAGATAGCCTAATAATCGGAACAAGTGCATATAATATAAATAAGAATCACATCATGATTAGTAGAGGCTGATCTTTGATCGGGTGAGTGGGGTGCTCAATTCATGACCTTCCCTTCTCATACTTAAGTTTCCGAATCGAGACACTTGGTGATGACAGATAAGTAGCCTTTGTTACGAGTCTTGGATTTCCTAAATTTCTCAAAAATATTTAGGTGGCGACTCTGTAATCTGGCAAAGTGGTCCATTTTTGGCATTTTTGATACAAAATTGATTTTCCAAAAGATTTGTGGGATTTGGACTCATTTGTGTTTATATATTTCACATTGCACTTGTGAAATCAGATTCAGAATCACAAGAGTCCGAACTGTAGGACTATCGTATCTGAAATGAGCACGAAAAGCAAGCTGCAATTGTGTCATCAGATCTCAGAGTCGCTACCTAATATTTTGGGAAATTAGGAAACCCATGACTTGTGCCAAGGCCACTGTTCGTTGTAACCAAAGATGTCTCGATTCGAAATCTTAGGTATGAAAGGGGAAATTGAGCACCCCCGCTCATCCGATCAAAGATCGACCTCTATTAAACAATGATATGAGTTTTATTTACTTTATATGTTCATATTCTGATGTATTTAATAAATCATAAAATTTATTATGTAAAACAAACAAGTATAGACTATGTCATTGATTTTGAAACAACTTGATTTAATGTATTTTGAAAAAGTGTGAATAAAGTTCAACTCAACAGAAATTGAGATGACAAACACGAAAATTAATATTATTCTAAATTGAACAACATAACTTCCATCCACTAGCTACAAAATAAAGTTAAAAAAATATGCATAATCTTATATACAAAATCCTAATGTAATTCACTCATGAAATACAATTAAAGATTCGGCTTCTAATATATGACATGTGAATCATCTCAAGAACATGAGATAGCGCACATAATCACATAAGAATTGATTAAATCCATAAATAAAAATTTAGCTGAATCTTAATGCATGAAACATGGATGCAAAGCATGGATATGATAAAAAGTAAAATATGATATTTTTGTACCAATAAGGAAAGCAAGTAAAAGAATGGGATAGAAAGAAGTGAGGTGGGAAATTATTACAACACTTGAATAATTACATATCCGAATAAGGGATGAGAGAAAGAAAATATTACAACAAAATAAAACTTCACAAATCCCTCAAATCAAAAGAAAAACAAAAACTTCATGTGCTTCGGAGACCATCGAAAATTGTCCTGCTCATCATCGAAAGACTACTTTGTTCTATGTAGAAGAAGCCGGCTAGCCAAAAAGTTAGCCAGCCTGCCAATTAATTAGCCAGTCAGCCAATAAATTAGCTGGTTGGCCAATTAGGCCTGGCAAAATTTGTTTTGTTACAACACCAAAAAGAACAAATAGGGAATATGTAGGTGGCTCAACTAACCAGTTCCAGTTAGATTACAATAGGTTTATAATATGAAATCCAATCAAGAATATTAATATAAGAAAGAAAATACAAGAAAATGAAAGAGAATGAAAGTTCACCTTCCAAAAAAAGATAAACTTCTTGATTTTCAAATTTCCTTTTGATCACCCTCACGGTTGTGAATTGTGTTCTTAATCCTCAATTCGAAAACTTGGAATTTTAGTTAGAATAGTGACTTGATTTGTTTAACAGTGTGTGTGGGAGAAAATTGGTAAACTCCCTGATTTTGCCTCGTTCAACAACAATCACTCTCTCTTTGATCAAAGCTTTGGAATTTGACTACAATGACATGACTTGGATGATTTTGGTAATAGAAGATGAGCTATATCAGTGTATAGCTAAGAAAATGAAGTTCATAACTAATACTCAATTTTGGCCAACTCTTTAATTCAAAGCTTAAACTCTCTTTTTCTTTATGTCTAGTGTTCTCCTCCCAATCAATTCCTCTCTTTTTTCTCTTCAACATTCTGATGTGTTTATATAGGCACTGCAAGTGGAGAGATGGTGGAAGACAATGTGGAAAACTAATGGAGGATTAGTGGTTAATAATGGAGCTAATGGAAAACAAAAGTGGAGCATTACCTTTAATGGATCAAGCACTAGGCAATGGAGGTTGAGTGTGTATGCATTATGTGCAACGATGGATTAGAAAATGAGATAGTGGAATGTCCTACACGCACTAAACAAGAATTCTACCAAAACTGCTCTATTCCTGGACAAATTAGTCTGCTGGCTGATTTCTTGGCTGGTCGGCCAACTTTTTAGCTAGTTGGCTATTATCATATTCATGCTCTATTTGGCTGGCCAACCAATTAATTGGCTGGTCGGTTACTATTCATGCACTATTCACTGACAAATTATTTATTTATTTTTTATTTTTTTTAGAGAAAACAGGGGTTTTTAGCAGAATTATTGGAACTATACGTAAAAGGAATATTTTGAAAATAAGAGAGTTTTGAACGGGTCTAAAACACTTGGCCAAGACATGTTTAAGGTTGGGAATAGAGCTCAAATTCCATATTTCTTACTGAGGATTTTGTGAAATAGCACATTCTTATGTTCATCATCGGGTGATCAAAAGAATTAGTGCTGGTCAAAATGGGGTGTCTATAGCGGTGATGATGAGGGCCTCTCTGATTAGATCTAGAAAGAAGATGAAGAGAAAAAGTGGAGAGAAGAAAGAGTGGGGGTTTTTTTATTGGAGAAACGACGGTCGGATCTTCTCAGATCCAATGGAGCCACCACCTGAGGAGAATGAGCTGAGGAAGTGGCAGACCAAGGTTTGCTGGAACCACCATGTCTTTGAGCTCCTGAGACATTGCGCCGATGACGGTGTATATGTGGTAGTGGTGCTCCTCTGTAGCAGAGCTGAATCGAGAGAGATGCGATGGTGGTTCTCAATAACAGATAGAGAAGAGAGAAGTAGAGAGAAAAGACGACTTGTAGGGTTTGGTGAGCACGAGAGAGAGAGATAGAGAGAGAGAGAGAGACTACGATGCTGAATAGTATTAAGTACCGTGTGTATGATATATATATATAGAGAGAGAGAGGGGGATATTTTGATCATTTTTTCTAAGTTTGTCCTTTTGGACAAAGTATTTCAACGCGTTGACTATTTAATCTCGTGCCCTAAATTTTATTAATTTTTATCAAAGTTACATATAAAAGAAGATTTTTATTCTGATGTCATTAATTGTATATTCTAAGTTCTTTATAAAAAACTACATGTCATAATTTAATTGGTAAAAATTAATGAATAAATTACAAAAAAAAATTTATGATATAATATAAATACATTTCACTTTATAAGTTTCGTAATTTTAATTTACCATATAATAGTAGTAAATTTACATTTGTTAATATACTAATTTTTTCTTATTTTGTAGAATCTAAAAATTTGTTTAATCAAAAATATAAATTGTCATATGTCATAATTATTATGTGAAAATGGATTAGGATCGACTTCTGGCATTTGACTAAACATTAGAAATGACTTAGAAGCTACTCGACTCAATATTTATGCCAATGTGACTTTCACCAAATCATTAAAAATTATCTTGTGGTGTTTGAAAATGAATTAGAATTGACTTGTGGTGTTTGACTAAATATTAGAAGTGACCTAGAAGCTACTCGACTCAATATTTATGCCAATGCGACCTTCACCTAATCATATTAAAAATTGTCTTTATCGGTTCATGATCGATATGAGCTAGGTTGGAGTTCTAATATTGGATTAAATATTACAAATTAACTTAAAAAATCTAGTTCGAGTCTTTTTTTCCCCCAACAATTCTTGGTTTAAGCCTATATAATACATCATGTTTTAATAACTCAATATCATAAACAAAAAATCTTAATGTTTACAGTGCTTTTTATCAATCAAAAAAAAAATAGTATAAATATTACTAGAATTACATTTGAGCAAATTCCAACATAAAATTTTTACTTTAAAACTTTAAGACCTACACATTTTCTTTGACTCTGTAACTAATCTTTGGGATAAAAACTAAAATAAATTCCAATCATTAGTATATGGAGAGATATGTGTCTTAAGAGTTTGTAGTACACAATTTTAAAAAGTAACATTAATTCAAATTTTTCATTATGGAAAATATATATCCAACTTTATGTTATGTTTGATTCATGAATTAGGATAAGAATTTCGAATGAGAAAGGAAAAAGATAGGTGAAATGTGAATGAAATATAACTACATCTTATCTAATTTCACACATCTTTTCATTTTTTCTTTCAAAATTTCTACCAAAAACCATAAACAAAACACATCATCAATATATCAAAGGAGTTTTGGATATTTTATTATATTGATATACATTACCTAAAAAAAACATATATAATATTTGGTGGAAGAATCAAGTTTTTAAAATAGATCATCAATCACATTATAAGGGAATAAAAGCAAGCCAATAAAAGATTTTTTAATTATTTAAAATATTAAATATGAAGAGAAATAATTTTTGAAATATGTAAATTGATTCCTATATTTTAGTGGTACAAAAATCTAAATTTTAAAACTGATCTTTTTCAAATTTCTAAATTTAAATTTTTAAATGGATTGATTAACTGTCTTTTTAAAATGTGTAAATCAAGGTATAATAAGATTTTTTTTAAATGAGTCAACAAAAGTTAGAAGATTTTTTTTTTAAATTTTAAAATTGATTAGTTAACTTTCATTTTCAAATTTCTAAATTTAAATTTATAAATGGATCAATTAACTTTCCTTTTGAAATGTGTAAATCAAGGCATAAGAAGATTTTTTTAATGATTCAATGAAAGTTAGCCACTAGAAGATTTTTTAACTATTTAAAAAAAAGAAATCTAAAAAAATAGTATGAGGGTTTTGAGTTTCAAAAGACTCTTTTCATTAGAGTCCATTTTTCTTAATATGTAGCATAGATATTAAATATACATATAAATTATTAGCTATTTGATTAGATCTTAGATTGTATTGAATATATATTATATACTAATGTAACACAACACAAAATCTTTAAATGTTTTTTTGTTACTCATAAATTGTAAAGATCACTATAGCAACATCTCTCTTATATTGTATAAATTATTTATTTTGATGCTATTAATGATTTTATAAAAATATATATAAATAAAGTCTAATTTTAACAAATTAAATAACTTAGTTTCACTAAAAAAAAAAAAAATTAAATTTATGTGCAATTCGGGGCAATTGAGTCAACTCAAATTTACTTGAATCAGCTTGGGCATACTACCTCGGGTTACAATTCGGGCTTAGGTGGGCTTGGGTGACTTTGAATACAACTTAGGTAGGGCTTGGATAACCTCTCTATCTACCCAAACTCCTCCAAATTGCACCCCTACATATTATAGACTATCTTTTATTGGGCTTTGTAGCTTAACCCCTCCCTCCTAGTTATCATCAATACAGCTACCAATTAAAATAAAAACAAAGTGAGTGAAATAAAAGGTTTTTCTTAGTTATATCATTCTGTCACTTTTTAAAGCACTATTTTTTTCGTTTTTACTACCGCTTGAACCTCTTCTCTTCACTACAAAGTTTCCCTAGAGTTGGGTTCCTTTCCTTTCTACTCTCTAAGAACTTCTCTTGAGATTCTTCTCATACAATTGGCCATCGAGTTTTACATAGTGTTAGCGTAATCTTCCAAGTCTCAAGTACCTTATTTGTTCATTCTATTCTTAAATATTTATAGCTTTTCCCTTTTAGGTCCCACCATCTCGTCCTATAATGCCTACTATCCTTCCTAGGTTGGTATTGACCTTCAAAGCATAAATTTAGTACCAAAATCCTATGTTGAGATGTCAGGTTCTCTCTAGGAATCACCTTACAGTTGTTGCATTTTAGACGGTTCACTTTTCTTACTAGAAAGTAGTCTATTTGGCTCCTAATTAACCTACTCTTACAGATTGTCAAATGCTCATCTTTCTTCTTATACATAGTATTGGCCACCACTAGGTCAGAAGGCAATGCAAAATACTCTCACCAGCCTCATTTCTATCACCAAAATCATACCCACCATGCACGCTGTAGCTTGATTTTCGTGCTCCTTTCGAATACGATGAGCCCTACAGTTCGAACTCCCGTGGTTCTGAATCTGATTTCACAAGTGCAATGTGAAACAGTGAAAACTTAAAAGAGTCCAAATCCGACAATTATTTTGAGAAAATCGATGTTTGAATCAAATGCCAAAAATGGACTGCTTTGCCAGATTACAGAATCGCCACCTAAATATTTTTGAAAAATTTAGAAAACCCGAGACTTGTGCCAAAGGGAACTTATTCATCATCACCAAAGTGTGTCGGCTCGGGAACTTAGGTACGAGAGGGAAAGGTCATGAATTGAGCACCCCATTCGCCCGATCAAAGATCGGCCTCTACTACTCATGATGTGATTTTTATTTACATTATGTGCTCTTATTCCGATTATTAAATTAACTTTACTAGGTGATACACGCAAGTATAGACCAATTTGCAAAAATTGGAATGCTTTGATTTCATATTTGTTTGAAAATTGTTTTTAATACTCGTCACTTGAAAATGTGAGTTTGAACATTAATCAAATTGGCCAAATTTAAGTAATTAGCCTTCATCCACCAACATTCAAACAGGAATATCATTTAAACAATTACCTCATGGAGTTATGCTTTGACATGGCAACAACCATATTCATGCAACATGCTAAAGCAATAAAAGCTCACCTAGTACTTCGAGCCAAAACAAAGCAAAATAATTAGAAAAATATGCATGTTCCTAATTAAATGCAATATGACTGAATCCAATGCACACATGATGTATTTTTATAGGCTTGGTTATGAGCAATGCATATGATTTCATTCAAGACATGCGATAAAGCATGTATTCACGCAATGAATTTTGAACATTTGATATCGGGTTAGCATGATGAGCCGGACCTTATATGCATGCAAGAGGAATGGATGCAAAACATGAAGTATGCTAATGAAACGTGATGTCCTATACTAACCATCATAAGAAAGTAAGTAAAAGGGAGAAAGACGTGGGGTTGGAAGACATACACATTATTACAACATTGCCCTCGTGCAAGAGGGTGCGAATCAAAGTCCAAAAGTCTAAATTTAACTAATTATTACAAAATCGAATGAATAAATAAGCGAGGTTAATTAACTAGCTAACTATGCTATTACAACAAGGATAACTATGATAAATAAACTAGCTCTCCAAACTAAGTAACTACGACAATTACAAAGGAACAATAATAATTATTACAACACTTAGTAATTAACGAGACTAATTACAATAAGCTATATTAAATTAATTAATTACAACAACGATCATAATGTAAACGAGGATGTGCAAGAATTGCATGCATGCATATGCACAATGTTTAAGAACAACTCTGTCTGCCCCAGGTTTGCTCTATTTCACCTCAGCCACTGCCCTCTGTTTTCTGCAAAAATACATTGTTGACCAAATGAAGCCTTAGCCACTGCCCACTGCCCTCAATGAAGCTCGGTCGGGCCTAGAGAAGGCCGGCCGTGCCTCAATTTTGTGTAAAACTTTGTTTTGTGTTTTGAAGTGAAAACAGTGCAGACAGAGTTGTTCAAGCTCTGTTTGTCCCTTCCTTCTTTCTCTGTCATGGAAAAGCCTCAAGAGAAGGATAGAATTGCTTCCAAAATTATCAATGAGCAAGTTGATTTCTTGATGATTTCGATGCACAATTTTGGACAAAAAATCAATAAATGAAATGAACAACAACCACCCATTCCTCCTATCATGGAGTGAACTCAAAGATGGAGGTAGAGACACTTTAAGATCCATCAAAACATCATAAATTGATGTTAGACAACTCTTGACACAACGGATTCGGTATAATGTTCGGTCGAACCCTAAGCAAGATAACTCATTTTCTTTATGTAAGTTGGTTCATTTTAAGCCAAATTCATTAGTCTTTGCCATCCTTTATTCCATTAAATCCAAGATGATTGTTATGTCCACTAAGTGAGAAATACGTCAATCGGGAGGTGATTCTCAACGTGAAAAAGAGATTACACCGTTGGCAATGAACTTTCGTAGAGATTAAGCCATTAAGCGTAAATCTCTAATTCACGTTTTGAATAACCATCAACTGATTGAAGCAACTCTCAAATGAAAGAGATGAATGGTAAGTTGATTATTAAAACGAGGTTCTTAAACATGGAAATGAATTGAAGAAAAGCTTAGAACAATATTTTACAAGCTATGTATGCAAACTTATGAGACAACAAGCAAATTAATCAAAGCATGAACTAATTAAGTAAATTAAAATAGCCCTAAAATAGCCCCTAAAGTGTAAAAAACAGCAGCTAAAACCATCTTAAAAGAGCACAAAAAGATAGGCAAAACAAAGAGATGCAAAGCTAGTAAGCAAAGCTAAGGAGGGGTGGCTAACCTCTCCACTTTTGTAACTTCTAAACCATATTTTAGCCTCTGAAAATAGTCCAAAAATAGTCCAAAACTGCACAAAAATAGTGGCTAAAATCAGAGAAATAAGTGGGAAACACAAGGATATAAGCTTGGAATAGGATTCAAGGAAGGGTGGTTAGCCCCTTCGCCTTTGGTAGCTCTTAAATCAGAAGTTTCAACCCACAAAACAGTCCTAAAACAGTTCATAAAGCATAGAAAATGGTAGAAAAGAGTAAAAGAGAAATAAGGAAGAAGATGCAAAAATTATACCTTTTGAAAGAAAGGATACTTGTAGTTAGACAAACTTAATTCTAAACACCCTCAAGTTTTTGAAATTTAGGTTTGAAACTTCAACAAAAGCTTCAAGAACAAGCTCTAATGGTGTATGTATTGTGTATGTATAGCTAAAGAAGGTTTGAAGGTCAAGAAAGCTTTTGTAAGGAAGTTATGTCTAAGCTTCTACAAATATCTCCTAGAACAATTCTCTAACCTCTGGGTTCTAAGAATATGCCTTGAATTCTCTACAAGAAAGCTTCAAATCCAAGCTTTAATGGTGTGTGGAGGGTGAAAGTTAATTTGAAGAACAAAAGAAGCTTGAAGGTTCAAGAGCTCTCATCAATGCCTAAGCCTTTTGGAAAGTTTTTCTAACCTTAAAATGTGACGTGGGAGGTCCTATTTATAGAGTTTGAGCCAAAAAGTTCATAAATATCTTCAAACAAAGATATTTGTTCAATTCCCGCCAGTTGTTTGTCTGGCGCCATCAAGACCTGGTCGGGCCTCAAAACCCACGGCTAGGCCTAAAAAGCAACCCAGGAAAAGTTTTCATTTAGGCCTCAATGAGGCCCGGCCGGTTCTAAATACACCCGGGCGAGCCTTAAAAATCTGCATTCAGGTCCGACTTCAAATGGGCATATCTCCTTCATCCAGACTCGGTTTTAGGTGATTCTTGAGTCTAAATTGAAGCCCCAGAAGTCTACTTTCCAATAGTGGTGGCCTCACAACTAAAGTTTAAGTGTACAAAGAGATAGGCCCGATTTACTGAAGGCTGCTTAGTTATCTCTTAACGGTTTGATGCCCAACTTCTTCCCCAACTAGTTTTCTTCTCTCTCCTCCAATTTTTTTTCAACTCCAAACCTCTACATAAGATGTTTTACAGATTTTTTCAAAAAGTTCACCTTCCTTTCATGTATCTCCACTTTGTCCTTACTCGGTTTACTGAAAAGTGCAATGTTTTAAACGAAATGCGAGCCTTGGAACATCGTAGAAGTATTTGGAAAAAATATTTTGAAAGGAGGGTTTTAAGGTCTAAAATAATATGGCCAAAATGGGGTGCAAGGTTTGGGATTAGAGCTTGAATCCAAATTTCTTCGCTGAGAATTTAAAAGATTGCATAGTGTAACTTTCATCATCAGGTGTTCGAAATAAAGCGCCCAAGTCTTAAGGGCGGTAAAAAATGGGGTGTCTACACACACTCTCATATCCTCGTTTGTCTATTCCTATATGATCATTGAAATCACCCCCTATAACTAGGTTTTCTCCTATGGGTATCTCCTGTGATACCTCATCCATTTAGTCATAAAAATTTCTCTTAGTCTGATCATCTAATCTTACTTGTAGGGTGTATGCACTAATAATGTTCACTATATTCTCTCCAATAACTAGTTTAAGTAAGATAATCCTATCACTTTTCCTAATGACCGCTATTACATTTTCTACAAGACCCTTGGCAACTATTATTCATACCACATTCCTGTGTCTATCCTTACTACTATAATACAGTTTAAAATCGGTATCCTCTATTTCCCTAGCTTTCTCACCTGTCTACTTATTTTTTTGTAAATATACTAGCTCTTCTCCTGATCATGATATCTACCAATTTCATAGTCTTACCAGTTAAAGTTCCTATATTCCATGTGGTCCATGTGGCTGCCCTAAACTTATAATCTTTGATTAGCTTTTTTATCCGCGCTTGTCCAGGAAAATTTAATAATTTAGGATAAATCTCCAACTGAGATTAAAGAGTAAAATAATTTAAAAAGACTTAAGGTGGTCCCCACCATTCACATAATTAAATATGAACCAAAATGATTAAGTATGGGCTAATCAAATAAGTTCAAAAATTAAATTTATAGCTTATTTAATACTCAAGAGCCAAGAAAAATTAAACTCAAAACACGAGAACCCTCAATTACTTAGCGAATCCACGCCTAAATTGAACCGAACCCGATATGCCACTTCCACTGCTGCCTTCACCTCAGAATTGCTTTGCCTAATGTTGAATCCACAATGTCGATGCCGAACCTACAACAATGAGCCACTCTAGAATCCACCAAAGTTTCAGGCTCAAGTTCCTTGGAATCCATCGATGAATGTCTATCTTTGCGTGAATAATAAAACAAAAGAAAACTCTTGATGATTGTCAATTTGAAGTTCGTGGATCCGTTAATCACCCTTAATTCATCAAGGAAACCAATATATAAACACCTTCCAATGTAGAATATTATAGCTTCTCTCATTCATAAGAATTCTAGACCGAGTTAAACCCTAAAATGAGCAACTAAGACACTTTATAACAAACAGGGATGCAAAGACCGCTCAAGCGCATGAATAATCGCTCGAGTGGTGAGACTAGTAAGGTGGTGCTAACAAACCTCCACATGTCACTTTGCTCGAGCACAAAACATACCACTCGAGTAGTAAAACACAACTCTCAGTATCTCATAAATTAGATTGAACTGAATGATCCAATTCAATGCTCGAGCACATACTTAACTGCTCAAGCAGTCCATGAAGTTTGATAGGCTCAAAAACTCCTTTGCTCAACCACACCTTTCCTTCCGCACAAACTCTTCTATTTAGGCACAAATTTAGTTGGATTCGTATCTAAGCTCTCACAAACTCATAGATACAAAAGAGCGAATGCAATTACATTTGAAAAGAGTTTTGTTAAACAGGATTGTCAATTACAAAATACCTACAATCTCCCCTTTTGGCAATTTCGTTACAAAACACACCTAACAAGAAAGTCCTAAACACCCCAACCCATAATACATAACAAAAGCGAACTTTTCAAGCTCAAAACATACAAAACAACTATTAGTGCCACAAGAGTATATGATAGTATGGAACATATGACAATAAAGAACTTTTTAAAAGAGCATCATACCATCATGCAACAACAACTCAAAAATCTCACCCATTTTGTCATGAATTGACAAAGGGATCAATCACATAAAGTCCAACGATCATCAATCATAAATAGAGACATGCAAACTAAAATGCACCAATAGCATGCGATAAAGATGATGTAAAAGCATAAACAAGGGATAAAATGCACCATATATCAACTAGGGATAAAGATGATGTAAAAACAAATAGCATGCGATAAATAAGTAACACATATCAGCATGCAAACTAAAATGCACCAATCTCTCTCACAAAACAATCAAATTAAGTCCATGCTTAACAAACTCCCCCTCAAATGAATAACATACCCACAAAGGCAACAACGAGCACTAGAAAACAAGAATAAAACTAAAAGACAAAAGCAATATGGCGGAGCAAGTAAGGAATTTCAGATTTGTACCTCAATATACACAAAAATATCCAAGAAATACAATTACTCAAAAACACAATGTCCTTAATCTTTAGTATATTTCCTAAAAAAAATGAATGTGATGCAGCATGTGAAAAGTATAGATCTCATGAGAAAAGTGTGTGTGTGTGTGTCTCTTGGAGTTCGACTAACACTAGAGTCAAATCCATAGTAGTGATCTGATGGCTAGACATCTAGCAAAGAGAATCCACGAATAACTGACAAAAGTCAAACCTCTAGTGATCAAGGGGTATTTGTTAAGTAAACGCGAATGCTCCCCCTCGGACAAAGAAAAACATTTTCTTCCATACTCACCGATGGCTTTCACGCTTAAGAGTATGGAAACCGAACCAGAGAATGATGGAAAAGAAAGTGAGACGTGGTTGGTCACTTTGAGGCAGTCTTTTTCTCATACTTTGAAAGACATGTATAAGGGGTAAGCAATGGAGATGCAAAAACATGGTAGGAGGTAAGAGGCTCGACATCACCCAAGATATGCTAACATTGGTCAATTCATCAAGAAATGCACAAGAAACACTGTTAGAAGTCCATAGAGAAATTTTATCACTTATGCAGAAGAATCCGATATTTGTTAATCCAAGAGTGCGTACAAAACAAGATATACTAATCAATGTGCACACAATTTGAAAAAACAAATAACCACAGATAGCACATACATTATCAAGCGATAGATTTCTTATCAATTTTAATATGTACCAAGGACTTCTAAAAAATTTCAAGCTTACAAAACCATACTTGGAAAATCGTTTTGGATTTTTGATAAACAAAGCAACAAAGAAAAACAACTAAACATAAAAGACCGAAAAATAAGAAAGAAAACAAAAAAAACTCATGGAAAAAAAAACAGGAAAAATGAATAATCAACAAGTCAATCTAAGTCAAGCTTCCTCACCTAAACCGCTTTAGTATGGACAATGCTATGCGAATTGCGGTTCTTGGGTAGTGTCTTGACGTTGTGGTTCCCTTCCCCTTTAATAGGAACCCGTCTTAACATGATTTCAAAACTCCTATTCCATGGTCTAATCATGGTCAACCCCATACCATGTTTGGTCTCATGCAATTTAAAACAATGAGGTCTAATATGACCTTTAAGCCCACAATGATGACATATAGTAATGAATTTACTATTGGCTACACAATTAAGAGATAAAGAGGAAGATTAAGTGATATTATCCCTAACCACGAAACCTTGAGTGCTTTCATCCTTAAAAGTTGAAGCTTTGGATGTTGAGACAAGTCCTTTGATAAAACCAACTCCTCCTTGAGCATTGATCATTGGTTGAGTACGAAGATCCACATCCACAATCAGTAAACTTGTAGCTTTGACACTTTTGAGCTCCAACTCCAATGAGGTAATCATCGCCTCAAACTTTTTCCCGGATTTTGTACAAGTCTCCAACTCTCTCTCAAGAGTACCATTCTTCTTGTTAAACTCTTCATTTGCACAAAGTAAGATATTTCTCTCCATTTCGCAAATAGACAACTTGGCACTCAAAGACTCCATTTCATTTGAGAGAACACTAACTTCTGCTTGAGCTTTCATGAGCTCTTGCTCTACTTTCTCTTTCCATTCTCTACGCAACTTGAGCTTTGTGGACAACATGATATTCATCTTTGTCAAGGTACAACTCCACCTATAATATCTCATATGTTTCATGAAGAGTTACACCACATGTTTCTTCTTCTATATTATATGACTTTCTACCACCATTTGAGGATCTAGAAGTGGAGCTTTCATTCTTACTTTTATCAATGGATGAATCTCCATCCAAAGAATCAATACTCGATGTATGAGGAATGGAGGTGCCTTGAGACTCAACATTAGAATTCATATCCTTGTAGATAGACTTTAATAAATCCCATGCTTCCTTGGCCGTCCCACAATGAGAAATATGCTTTCTTATATCTTCCGAGATACTACCTTGTATTTCATCTAAAGCTCTTGAGTTATATCCAAAGTGTTGCAACTCAAGTTCACTCCATTGGTCTTGAGGATTCAAATTTCTCACTTTTCTTACCAAGCAAGTTCATAAGGCATCTCGAATTCTTCCTATATGATTGTCTAAAGGCATGTATTAAAGACCAACAAGTATACCCTCATTCGAGCACTTCAGTGTAAATATTCATTACCATCAAGGAAAGGAGGAGTAGACACATTGTGGCTATGAGCATGATCAATTTGTCCCTCGGCATAATCCATTTGTCCCTCGATCGGTTATAGAAATTGCCATAAAAGTAACAAATTGTCTATTTCCTTCTTTGCCTTGAGCCTCGTTATCACTTGCATCTTGATCAGAATTTGCCTCATCATCCCAAGTGATAGAAAAGGCTTTCATCTTCCTTAACCGGTTAGGGTATTCTTGAGCAAAATGACCAAAACCTTGGCATTCATATCATTGGATTCTTTGAAGATTCCCTTGAATTTTTCCTTTTCTTCTTGGTTGTATAATTAATTTTGAACTTATATTTGCCTTCGAATTTATGAGTTGATTCCAAAAAATTAGGCTTCTTTTTCATAAAAGACTTTTTGAAATGTTTTATAAAAGCGTCTGTCATCTCCAAATCAAACTTACAATTCTCATCGGATTTATTTCCAATACTATGAGTACTACTAAAAGCAACAACGCCTTTTTCTTTCTTTTTGAAATTCAAATGTGCTTTATAGGTTTGGAGATTTCCAACCAAATGATCGAGCTTATGGCTGTCATCATCTTGAGCCTCCTCAATAGCCATTGGTTGGAATCGATAAGGCAAAGATCTCAATTTTTTTTCAATAATCTTGGATTTTGGTATTTGTTTCACATAAATTGAAGTGGGAATTCACAATGTCACTCAACTTGGCATAAAATTCACCAAAGGTCTCACTATTTTTAATAAAAATGATTTCAAAACTAGAAGTGAATCTTTGAAGTTTTGAAGGTTTAACTGAAGGAGTGCCGTCATGAATAGTTTCTAAGATATCCCACACCTCTGTCGCGACTTCACAATTACAAATACGGCTAAACTCTTCTGGTGTGATGGCATAAAACAAGGAATTGATAGCTTTACTATTATAACTACTATTTTAGTAATCTGTTTGTATCCCATTTGTCAATTGGTTTAGGAAAATTTATTCCATCAACAGTAATTATAGGTTCAGCCCATCTGGACATGATGTATTGCCAAACTTTTTCATCAATCGCTTTTATAAACACTCTCACCCGAGCTTTCAAAAAAGAGTAATTGGATCCATCAAGTGGGAGTGGTCAAAATGTAGAATTACCCTCACGAATTGAATCCATTATCACAAATCAAATAAGATCTCACTTCTATAGCTTTGAAAAACAAAGATTGAGTGACTTGCTTTGAAACCAATTGAAAAACTTTAAAAACCCTGAGATAACACCCTAATAATAAGGACAACAAATATATGAAAGCTTATTAGCTTTGGTCATTCAATTTAAGAAGCATTTCCAG
Organism: Camellia sinensis; assembly: GCF_004153795.1. Classification (NCBI taxonomy): domain Eukaryota; kingdom Viridiplantae; phylum Streptophyta; class Magnoliopsida; order Ericales; family Theaceae; genus Camellia; species Camellia sinensis. The sequence goes on along the minus strand of NW_021026420.1, from coordinate 454,195 downwards.
AACTATCATTCATTCATTCATTGATCTCCCTTTAAATATTACAAAAAGCATCACATGAGTTATACATTCAACAACCCTAGATTAAGAATCTATAGCATGTGACTGATATGTGAAACAACAGTAAATAAATACAAGTTCATGCTTTAAAGGTTACATATTTCCAAGATGATACTTGGTTATAACAAATGTGAGTCGAAACCCAATATAGGAAAAGCCCTAGGCTTGTACAAAATTTATAAACCAAAAACAAAATGAGCCTTTGACTCCACAGTCCTTTCAAGCTAACCCCTTGGCAGAGGCAATCCATCAACTCCTGGAAGTTGGTTTCCATATAGGGTGAGATAAAGCCTAGTAGAGATGAGTTTAATGTTTTGTATGATGTTTAACAAAGCCATATGGTGAATGCACGTGAATGCCATTACCAAAAAAATGTGTTTTTCAAACAATGAAATGTTTATATTTAAATAACCGTTGCTTCAAAAACAGCAAATAAGATAATAAATACTCACACTAGAAATCTCTAGGTATGCGTCTGCAAGTAGGCTATACAAGCACTACCAAAAGTCATTTTAGTGGTACTAACCAGAAGGATCGGCACCTAATCGCATATGTTTCTAGACTTTTACCAAGGACACAAAGGACAACATAAATAACTACAACTACACCCCTAACCAGATTCATCAAGTTATTCACCATTTTTTTTTTCTCAAAACGATACTTTTCAATGCACAAGAATTAAAACCAATGTTCAAATGGAAATGCATGAGTGAATGGTTTTAGTTAATCTAGTTCTCATGCAATTTCTATAACAATAATGCTATCATCTACTGATAGTCAAAATAGATATCTCTATTCACAAAGTAAATTCCACGAGACAGATATAATTTCATAATTTCAAATTTGAAGTAACAATATATGTTCAATTCCACTTTCTCTCCCAATCAACATGAATCCCAACACTTGTTCCAAGATTTCATTATTTTCCCTTTTTGTTCCAATTCAAACATCAACATGGTTATTCCACAATACCAACATATATTTCTTTCAACATTTAACATTTAAAAAAAAAATAAAAAATTTCCATCAAGTTTCAATATCACTTTTATCATCAACAACCCAACATCATTTTTAAAGAAACATCTATAAAACCCCTCTTTTTATGAACCAGTTCAAGTCCAAAACAATCACAAGCCCCGCAAATGCTACACTAATCAAATAACACATAATGAAGCTCAATACCATGAAAAACATTAAAGAAATCCCTACCTTGAAAGACAAGATGAAGAAGAGAAGAACGCCCAAATTGACAGAAACGAAACTTGCACTTGTCCATATTAAAATATCCATCTTCTCGAGCTCTACCTTTTATTCCAAAGAACTAAGGTGAAGAAATCCATGGATTTGAGTAGATCAGGAGATTTATATAAGAATTTTAGTGAGTGAAAAAAGAAAATGGGTTTAACAGCTTTATAGAGAGATAGAGAAATCAAAAAAGTGAGAAAAATGTCTTTTCTCCATAGCTTTGTACAAACAGACCGCTTAAGCGACCAAAACCTAGAAAATATCGCTTGAGCGACCAAAACTAGGCTCAAGTGAAGAAACCAAACTCCTAGAAAATTATCCTTGTAGAATAGACCGCTCAAGTGACCAAAACATCGCTTAAGCGAAGAAGGACATACTCCCAGAAATACTCAGCCCAACCTGTTCTAAACATAACCTCACAAATCCCAAACTCAATTCAAATGATAATATAAGACTAGGACAGATATCAACAACACCAATATATACAAAACTCAAAACCATGGAGTATAAAATGATTGGGTCTTAACCTGGGCGGCTAAAACCCGAGAGAGTGATTTGCAGTGAGGATTTAATTTTGGCAATGAATAATAAATCACAATCAAACAATCACATATATATGCATCTCACTAATTAGATTGGCTAATCAAGGCTTAGACCTAATCAAATGGACTTAATTAATTCAAATTAATCTAATTATTTTGATCAGAATAAATTTTTAATTAAATTTCACCATAGACTCTAAAAATTATGCTAATCACAATAATACGGCCAATTTTGGTTTCTATCGCCTCTACCTCTATGACCTTCAATTTAATTTTTATAGCAGAAAATCAAACAGATTTTCCTACAGTAAACAGATATAAATTCACAAACACTCATAAAAGCATAATTAGCACTCAAAATCATATCAAGCTCATAATTATAACCATAATTAAGATTAATTAACATAACACAAAGTAGAGTTGTCACATTCTTTCCCCTTTTAGGAAGTTTGGTCCCCCAAACTTATGTTACCTTCCATTGGAAACAAATGTGGATAGTGCTGTCGCATTTCTTCTTCTTTTTCCTACAACATCCTTACCATAATGTTCTTTCCATTCCACCTTCACCATTGGAATGGATTTGTTCCTCAGCTACTTTACTTGTCGATCGATAATCCGTTCCGGTTATTCCCCGTACTCTATATTTTCATCAAGTGCTATTCGGTGCTAGTCAATTATGTGGAACGGATCTCAGAGATAGCCCCTCAACATTGACACTTGAAACACATTGTGCATTTGTTCCATTCCCGGCGGTAAGGCAATTCTATAAGCAACTAGACCAAGTCTCTCTAGAATTTGAAACAGCCCAATGTAACGGGGTGATAGTTTACCCTTTTTACCAAATCTTAGTTGGCCTTTCATCAAATTAACAAGAATGAACACATGATCACCGACCTCATATTCAAGAGGCCTTCTCCTAACATCCGGATAACTCTTTTGTCGACTCTGGGCCATCTTAAGCCTTCGTTGAATGATTCTGATTTTATCAGTAGTTGTTTGCACAAGCTCGGGCCCAAGCAAGACTCCATCTCCAACTTCAGTCCAGCATATTGGAGATCTACATTTTCGGCCATACAAAGCTTCATATGGTGCCTTGCCAATGGTGGAGTGGAAACTGTTATTATATGCAAATTCGGCCAATGGTAGGTAAGTCTCCCAACAACCTTGAAAATCCAAAGCACACATTCAAAGCATATCCTCTAGAGTCTGTATAGTCTGTTCTGATTGTCCATCAATTTGTGGATGGAATGCTGTACTAAGCCTCAACTCTATTCCCATTGCTGCTTGAAGACTTTTCTAGAATCTAGATACAAATTTCAGATCTCTAGCCGACACAATAGACATCGGAACTCCATGCAAAAAAACAATTTCGTCAACATAAATTGTGGCTAACCTATATGCATCATATGCAGTTTCCACAAACAGAAAGTGTGCAGATTTAGTTAGTCCATCAACTATAACCCAAACAGAGTCCATACGTCTAGGTGTCCAAGGTAGGCCAACAACGAAATCCATGGTTATGTGCTCCCACTTCCATTCCGGAATAGGGAGGGGTTGAAGTAGACCTGTCGGTTTCTGGTGTTCAGCCTTAACTTGCTGACACTGGAAACATTTAGACACATATTCTGTAATCTCACGTTTCATATTTGGCCACCAATGACTCTGCTTTAGGTCCTGATACATCTTGTTGTTACCCGAATGCATAGCAAACATCGATTTATGGGCTTCATCGAGAATTCTCCTTTTTAACTCGGGAATATTCGGAACACACAATCTGTCTTAAAATTTCAACACTTCATTTACGACACTAAATCCTGGTCTCGGATTCATTTCAAATCCATCAACTAACTTTTTGAGGAATTCATCCTCATTCTGTTTCTGTTTAATCTCATCAATGATTGCTGGTTTGGCTGAAATAGCGGTTATCAATCTACCCTGCTCATGTAATACCACTTCAATCCCAGATTTCTCAAAATCTTGCAAGATCTCTTTCTGTTCAGTAAGTAAGCAAGCCAAACTCCCCATCGATTTTTTGCTCAAGGCATTAACAACTATATTGGCTTTCCCAGGGTGATACTGAATTTGAATATCGTAATCTTTTATCAGTTTGAGCCGTCTTCTCTGCCGCGTATTCAACTCTTTCTGAGTAAAGAAATACTTCAAACTTTTGTGATCTGTATAAACTTTGCACTTTGCCCCATACAAGTAATGCCGCCAAATTTTTAAGGCAAATACAACTGTGGCTAATTCTAGGTCATGTGTCGGGTAGTTCTTTTCATGTGGTCTCAATTGTCGTGAGACATAAGCAATTACCCGTCCAGCCTGCATTAACACACACCCCAGACCCTTGTAAGATGCATCATTGAAAATCACAAAGTTTTTTCGTACCTATAGGCAATGTCAACACTGGTGCAGTGGTTAGTCTCATTTTCTGTTCATGAAAAGTAGATTCTCTTTCGTCATTCCATTCAAATGGTTGTCCCTTATGTGTTAGTTAGGTAAGAGGTACAGTTATTTTTGAGAAATTCTTGACAAACCTTCTGTAGTACCCAGCTAAGCCCATGAAACTACGGACTTCTATCACATTCGTTGGTGTAGGCCAGTTTACAATTGCCTCAATTTTCTGTGGGTCTACTGAAATCCCATCTCTGTTGATGACATGCCCTAAGAAAACAACTTCATCCAACCAAAATTCATACTTCGTAAGTTTAGCAAATAACTTCTTTTCTTTAAGTGTTTGCAAGACAGTCCTCAAATGTTGTTCATGTTCAAATCTATTCTTTGAATATATCAAAATATCATCAATAAAAATCACAACAAATTTATCAAGATAAGTCTTGAAAATCTGGTTCATAAGGTCCATAAATGCTGTAGGTGCGTTAGTCACTCCAAACGGCATAACAAGAAATTCGTAGTGACCGTACCTTGTTCTAAATGCAGTTTTCTCAACGTCTTCTACCTTTACTTTCAACTGGTGGTAGTCGGATCTCAAATCAATCTTCGAAAATACTTGTGAACCCTGTAACTGATCAAGTAAATTGTCAATTCGGGGTAATGGATATTTATTTTTGACCGTTACCTTGTTTAGTTCCCAGTAGTCAATGCATAAACATAAGGTTCCGTCTTTCTTCTTTATAAACAACAAGGGAGCGCCCTATGGCGAAATACTTAGCCGTATAAACCCCTTATCTAGTAAGTCTTGCAACTGTTCCTTTAGTTCTTTTATTTCAGCAGTGGACATTCTATATGGAGTTTTCAAGATAGGTTGAGTGCCCGGGACAACATCAATGGTAAATTCTATCTCTCTGTCCACCAATCCCCCTGGTAGTCTGTCGGGAAATACATCCAGAAATTCTCGGACCACAGAAATATTATTCAATTCAACATTTACAGATTGTTCAGATAAAACACTACACAAACAACCCTCGCACCCTTTCCTGATCAATTTACATGCTTTCATTGCAGATATCAAATAAGGTTGAGGCACTACCCCATTACCCACAAATTCAAATTCAACATGGCCCTGCGGTTTAAACACAACTCGTTTTGTCACACAATTGATAGTGGCACAATATTTCGATAGCCAATCCATACCCAAAATTATATTAAAGTGCAGAATGTTCAAGGGTAACAAGTCCACATATAAGGTAGTATTACCAATTTGCATGTCACAAGCACGATACACAGATGCACACAATACAGATTCCCCAGATGGAGCAGATACACATAGCAAATATAGCAATGATTCTAGGGGTCTAGTCAATCTAGATGCAAATATAGTAGACACAAAGGAATGTGTTGAGCCGGAATCAATTAACACAAAAGCATCTTGATTGCATATAAAAATAGTACCTGAGACAACAACTTTAGTATTTTATGTGTCACCTGGGACAAGTACAAAGACTCTCCCCTGTCTCACTGTGTCTCTAGTAGCAACAAGCTTCGCAGTATTGCCCAGTTTCGGGATAGATCCGGTTGAGCTAACGACTGTGTGGGGCCCGAGAAGAGGGAGTCGTAGAGATTCCGGATAATCGAATCTCGGAGAGTCAAGATTCGAAGCACTCGGCAATTGGCTCGCATGTTCAAATCCAACCCTATTCAGCCAAATAGCCAATCAGACAAGGGGCCGAGTGAGGGTCGGTCTATTATAAGATGTGCCGAATATGAGTTGGAAATGGACCTAATCCCGAGGCCCATGGACGAAAAGATATAAATAGAAGAACATCAGCCGGAAAGAGGTATGCAAGAATTGTAGTGCTTAACTTAGAATATAAGTATTTCTGAGTGTGGTTACTGACTTGTCCGTCGGAGTGCTAATTCCGGCACCCCCGCCAGAGTGTTTTATTCTTTTTCAGGTGACCGGAAGAGGATCACGAGCATTCCCCAAGATCAGAAGAGTATTTCCAAACCACTTCTCCACAATTGGCGCTGTCTGTGGGAATACTCAAGCTCATCCATGGCGAGCGTGACAAAAGATCATTCGACAGTCACTGTCGACCCTATACTGCAAGATGCAACCACTCCAACAACCATTCTTGGAACAGAGACTTTCGCCGCAAGACGTGCCTTGAATTTCACCTCACTCTCGACTTCAGAGCACGACGCAATGCAAGTGATCCTGGGACAAGCACAGCAAAACGAACAAAGATTGGAGAACATGATTGCAGAGAACGAACATCTCCATCAGGATTTGGCCTTGGAGGTGGCGAAGTCCAAACAAGCTGTACGCCAAGATTTGGAATGACCTCTGAGGGCAGGTGGTCGACGACCTCAAGCTTGACAACAAGACACTGATAGCGACTCCGACTCATTATCCCCGGAGCCCAAGAAGAAAGGACGACCTGAAACTTCAAGTTCCTCTGAAGAGAGTCCACGTATAAGGCATAAGTGAAGAAGAAACAGTTCAGATAAAGAAGACCAGCATGATCCCTTTGTACGACGGATCGCAAGGGCGGTTCTGCCCAAAAAGTTCAAAGCTTCATTGTTCACTCTCTATAATGGAAAATCAGACCCCACCGATCGCATCCGTCACTACAAGCAAGCCATGACATTGCATGCAGATGACGAGGCCCTCATGTGCCGAATATTTTACAACAGTTTGGGGCCATTGGCTGTCAGGTGGTATTATAAACTGGAGCCGGCTTCGATCAAAAGCTTCCACCAATTCATATCTCCACAATTGGCGCCGTCTGTGGGAATACTCAAGCACATCCATGGCGAGCGTGACGGAAGATCCTTCGACAGTCACTGTCGACCCTATACTGCAAGATGCAACCACTCCAACAACCATGCTTGGAACAGAGACTTTCGCCGCAAGACGTGCCTTGAATTTCACCTCACTCTCGACTTCAGAGCATGACGCAATGCAAGTGATCCTGGGACAAGCACAGCAAAACGAACAAAGATTGGAGAACATGATTGCAGAGAACGAACATCTCCATCAGGATTTGGCCTTGGAGGTGGCGAAGTCCAAACAAGCTGCATATCAAGGCCCGAAACGACCCGTGAGGGTAGCTGGTCGACGATCTCGAGCCTGACAACAAGATACTAATAGCAACTCCGACTCATTATCCTTGGAGCTCAAGAAGAAGGGACGATATGAAATTACCAATTCTTCTGAAGAGAGTCCTCGTACAAGGCGTAAACAAAGAAGAAACAGCTCGGATGACGATCAAAACGATCCTTTTCCGCAACAGATCGCACAGGCAGTGCTACCCAAGAAATTCAAAGCACCGTCATTCACCCTGTACGATGATAAATTGGTACAAGACGGCCGACTACAATAGTACGTCTGAAAAGGCAACCCAACCCAAGCAATAGCCTTGGCACGAGATTCACGTTCGTTCCGCACGATCCACATGATCTATAGCCTGCCAATGTCATCGGTGGTGCACGCAATTCAGTCAAAGTCTAACCCTCAAGAGCAACTCACTCCGGCTAAACGGCCCCATGAAGCCGAGGTTCTCACTTTCGATAATTTAGATTTGGCCGGAGTAACATTGCCCCACATTGATCCCTTGGTAATTGAGCTATGTGTGAACCGATTCACCGTTGAGTGTGTACTCATTGATCCGGGGAGCACATCGGAGATTATGTACTACAAGACATTCACCAAACTTGGCTTCTGCGAATCCGATCTCTCTCCGGTCCCTTACCCCCTATTCGGCTTCAATGCCAATCCAGAGTACCCATTGGGGAAAATCAGACTTCCCGTACGAGCAGGTACCCGAACAGTGGATGTGGGATTCTTGGTTGTCAAGATGCCGTCGCCGTATAACCTCATAATGGGGCGATCTTGGTTGCATACTATGCGAGCTGTCCCCAGCACCTATCATCAGCTGCTCCACTTCCCGACAGAACGCGGTATTGAGCAAATCCATGGCTCCCAGAAATCGACACAAACATGTTATCTCCTTGCTGAGAAAATGCCAAAGGAACTACAGGTGAATTCCATTGAGTTGCCGAATCAAGAAAGCCTAGACAATGTTGGGGCGGCCTCCAAATGAAAAGGCAACGGAAGATTTAGAACAAGTTCAAATCGATGGAAGCCCCGACAAGTTCTTCATGGTCGGCGCCTCCTTGCATCAGGCCGACAAACGGTAGCTAATATCTTTCTTGCTCAGCAACCTCGATATCTTTGCATGGACTCCGTACGAGATGCCGAGTATAGATCCGTCAGTTTCACAGCACCATTTGAATGTTGATCCCAAGTGTAAGCCGATCATTTAGAAAAGTCGGCGGTTAGTTGCAGAATATACTGCCGCCGTTGTTGAGGAGGTTGACAGGCTGCTTGACGCCGGAGCAATTAGGGAAGTGACCTACCCTACATGGCTCTCTAATACGGTGGTGGTGAAGAAGAAAAATGGGACTTGGAGAGTGTGCGTCGACTTCACGGACCTAAACAAAGCCTGCCCAAAGGATTGTTTTCCTCTTCCCAGGATAGACCAGATTGTAGATGCTACAGTGCGCCATCAGCGGATGAGCTTCCTTGATGCCTATAAAGGTTATCATCAAATCGCTATGCACCTGGAGGACCAAGAGAAAACTGCATTCCTCACCCCAAGAGGAACCTATTGTTATAAGGTAATGCCTTTTGGGTTGAAGAATGCGGGGGCAACCTACCAGAGACTGGTCACCACCATGTTCAAGGAGAAACTCGGCAGAACTATGGAAGTATACGTTGACGATAGGGTGGTCAAATCCAAAGAAGAGCAGAATCATATAGCCGATCTGGAAGAGACATTCGCTATCCTACGCAAATATGGAATGAAGTTGAATGCTTTCAAATATGCGTTTGGTATCAGCTCTGGCAAATTTGTGGGCTACATTGTCAACCACAGAGGAATTGAAGCCAACCTAAGGCAAATCACAGCAATCTTGGAGCACAGCTCTCCTCGTTCAGTAAAGGAGGTCCAAAAGTTAATGGGGATGGCTGTCGCACTCAACAGGTTTATAAGCCGGTCCACAGATCGCTGCCGACAATTCTTTCATACACTACGGCAGGGCAAGGCCTATGAATGGTTTGCCGAGTGCGAAGCTGCTTTCAACGGCCTGAAGACCTACCTCAGCTCAGTACCACTCCTGACAACACCCTCTGCTGGCGACCCGCTTATTTTGTACCTGGCAATTTCTGACCGAGTCGTCAGCGCTGTATTGATAAAGGAAGAGCTGGGGAAGCAGCGACCAGTATATTATGTGAGCAAGGCAATGGTTGACGCCAAAACACGCTACCTTCTGCTGCAAAAGCTCATCCTAGCCCTAGTTATGGCGGCAAGGAAGCTCATGCATTACTTCTAGGGGCACAACATTGGGGTGCTGACAGATTATCCCCTCCGATCAATATTGCGCAGTGCGGAAGCATCTGGACGTGTTCAAAGTGGGCTTTGGAACTTGGCCAGTACGATATTCAATTTCTACCCATAACCTCAATCAAGGGACAAGTGCTTGCCGACTTCGTCGCCGAATTCACTGGAGGCCTTGCCGACTTCAAGTCTGATGTCACTAACTCCAAGTCAGATGAAATTCGACCAAAGCCGAACTGGAGGATTTATGTTGGCGACATCTGGCAATTGTATTGTGATGGATTGTCCAATCAACAGGGCAGTGGAGCTGGAGTTGTAATCATGACCCCCGACGGCGCAATAATTGAGCAGGCCGTCAAGCTCGGCTTTGAAGCATCAAATAATGAAGCCGAATATGAAGCCCTTTTAGCCGGTTTGCGGAACGCGCATATTCTGGGTGCTTGTCGTCTGCTTGTATTTTGCGACTCAAAACTGGTGATCAATCAGCTAAAGGGGGAATACGCATCAAGAAACGACCGTATGACGGCCTACATGAAAACGGCCAATTCCCTGTTGGCAAAATTTGACCATCATAAGTTGAACCAGATAACATGTGATCAGAACACCCATGCAGATGCCTTGGCTTGCCTAGCCTCTACAATCAACTCAGAGGTTAAACGGACCATCGAAGTAGGATTCATCCCAGAGCCAAGCATTGGCCCTCCGGAGGAAGTCCAAATCAACGTTGTCGAATCTGCACCAAGTTGGATGGATCCCATTGTTGCATTCCTATCTTTTGAACAGCTCCCAGAGGATAAGAAAGAAGCACACAAGCTACGAAACAAAGTCATGCGATGCTACCTGGATCCGCAAGGAAGGCTTTATAAAAAGTCACTCTCCGGCCCATATTTGGAATGTGTGCACCCGGACAAAGTTGGAGAGCTTCTGACTGAGATACACGAAGGCAGTTGTGGAGCCCATTCTGGCGGATGCTCTTTGGCCCATCGAGCTATAACGCAGGGGTATTATTAGTTGACAATGAGAGCGAACGCCGAGTGTTATGCAAAAAAGTGTAAATAGTGCCAGAAATTCTCCCCGTTAAACCATCTGCCTGCTGAAGAAACTCTATGATTATTCCTTGGCCGTTCGCCCAATCGGGGCTTGACATCGTAGGACCATTGCCAAGGGCCCCAGGGAACAAGCGATACTTGATCGTCGCAACAGATTACTTCACGAAATAGGTTGAAGCGGAGGCATTAACACACATCCAAGATGCTGACATTAAGCGCTTTGTGTGGAGGAACATCATAACATGATTCGACATTCCCAGAGCTCTTATCTCAGACAATGGCACCCAGTTTGATTGTGGCGTATACCGAGAGCTGTGCAGCAAATATGGTATTCGGCCTTACATTTCTACGCCAGCTTACCCCCAAAGAAATGGCCAGGCCGAAGCCTCTAATAAATTCATCTTGGACGGCATCAAGAAGAGGCTGGAAAAAGCCAAAGGAAAATGGGTCGAAGAATTGCCAAGTGTACTGTGGGCTCATCGAACTACACTGAAAAGATCGACTGGAGAAACGTCGTTTGCCCTATGCTTTGGAACCCAGGCAATCTTACCCCTGGAGATCAGCCACTCGACACTCAAGTCGCAAGTTTTTGATACGGGCCGAAACGACATGATGCTGGCTTTGGATTTGATTCTAATCGAAGAACGAAGAGACCGAGCCCTTGTGTCCATGGCACGGTACCAGCAGTAGCTGGCAAAGTCGCATAATCAACGGGTTCGGCTGCGCTGCTACTCACCAGGATAATTGGTCTTGAAGAAGGTGCTTCCAGCTGACAGGAAACTGGCCGATAGAAAATTGGGTCCTAACTGGGATGGCCCCTACCAGATTGATTCAATCGTCAGAGTAGGGGCATATCGGCTCAAAGACATGTCAGCAAGGAGTCTGCTGCGGCCCTGGAATTCCACGCATTTATGCAAATTTTATCATTAACCCGACTTGTGGGACATGATGCTTGTTCCGAACTGTTCGCTATGTACATCACTTTTTCTGTAATACAAAGATTCCCATTCACCTACTATAGAATCTAATTCAAAGATGTGCCGATAAAGCCTTCGGATTCGGAGCGCCCTTCGTGGATATCACGATTGGCCAATTCAAGTCTCCAGATTCGGAGCCGCATCGACGAATGACGTCTTTGGACCGATAAAGCCTCCGGATTTGAAGTACCCTTCGTGGATATCACGATTGGCCAATTCAAGTCTCTAGATTCGGAGCGCCCTTCATGGATATCACGATTGGCCAATTCAAGTCTCTGGATTCGAAGTGCCCTTCGTGGATATCACGATTGGCCGATAAAGCCTCCGGATTCAGAGCGCCCTTCGTGGATATCACGATTGGCCAATTCAAGTCTCCGGATTCGGAGCGCCCTTCGTGGTTATCACGATTGGCTGATAAAGCCTCCGGATTCGGAGCGCCCTTCGTGGATACCACGATTGGCCAATTCAAGTCTCTGGATTTAGAGCGCCCTTCGTGGATATCACAATTGGCCGATAAAGCCTTCGGATTTAGAACGCCCTTCGTGGATATCACGATCGGCCAATGCAAGTCTCTGGATTCGGAGCCCCATCGGCGAATGACGTCTTTGGGCCGATAAAGCTTCTGAATTCGGAGCGCCCTTCGTAGATATCATGATCGGCCAATGCAAGTCTCCGGATTTGGAGCCCCATCGGCGAATGATGTCTTTGGGCCGATAAAGCCTCCGGATTCGGAGCGCCCTTCGTGGATATCACGATTGGCCAATTCAAGTCTCCAGATTCGGAGCCCCATCGGTGAATGACGTCTTTGGGCCGATAAAGCCTCCGGATTCGGGGCGCCCTTCGTGGATATCACAATTGGCTAATTTAAGTCTCCGAATTCAGAACCCCATCGGTGAATGACGCCTTTGGGCCGATAACACAATGATGTCGATTAAATCAAGCCGAATAATGTCCATTCAATCATCTGGAATATGTTTATTTAAACATTTATATAATAAAATGCATGCAAGCATGTGTGTGCCGAACAAAACTTATAACAAAACATTGAAAATAAAATGCTTTTTTATTCGACCAACCAATAATTACATAATCTTAGACGCGATCCGCGTTTTAACATTTATAATGAATATTTTTATTCGGCGTCTACCTCATCATCGCTCTTTTTAACTTCAAAGGCGGGAAAGGGCAAACGATCATGCTGATCCAGGTCACATAAGTTGAAATCGACACCCTTCGCTCGGAGAGCCTTCGCGGCCTGAAAAGCCGCAAGCTAACCATGCTTAAAGTCGCGATTCTCGCGTTAGCAGACCTCCACGGCAAGTGTCTCTTTCGTTTGTCGATCCCAACTTTCCGGCCAGCATGGAAACCCTCCTCGTAACTCTTGGCCCTCGCATTTGCTACGGCAAACATGCCTGCCATATCTCGATCGGCGATGGCATGACTCAATAGCCGTTGGGTCACCCTCTCGTCCACAATCGGGTTAGATTGACCTGCCGCATGCGGATCGGCGACTTTAACCTTCCTAAGCTCCCTAAGCTCGCCCTCTGCCTTCTCCGCACGAGCCTCTGAACTGCGGACCCGTTCGTCCATTTTCTCCATCTCCCGTTGCGCGACGCGCAGACGCATGCCGACTTCGTAGGCGGTGTATAGCCCCTTCACCGCCCCATGAATTCCTTCTCAAAACACTTCAAAATCGCGTTGTCCAACCATCGATTGTTGGACTTCCGGTGGAAAGATCTGTCAGGCGAACTCGATCGCTACACCCGAATCATTGACGATGGAATCTGCCTCAGTCATCGGTTTATTCCCCACGAACACCGCAAAACTCAATGGTCGTGGCATCGCGTCTGACTCATTCCTCAGTCATGGTCGTGGGGAGCTTCCCTGTTGATGCTTCTCTCTTCGGGGTGATCTGCTTCCACGGCTTGAAGGTTGACATTTTTCCTTTTCCTTGGACGCCCTTCCTCCCACACACGCAGGCTCGCTGCTGCGATTCATCGCAGTATCTAGCTTAGCCAGCGTTCGTCCCTCTCCTCTGCTATTGAAGAACAGTTTGTTTGACATTCGCCATCGCCCTAAGCTAGTTCAAATCGAGTCTGAATAAGAATAAGTGGCTGGGGCATGACCAGTCTGTTTCACTTTCCTAGGACATTCGCCATCGCCACAGCCACTTCATGCATTAATTTTTGGCTTGTTAAAACGGCCTAATTATCTAATCGGCAATTATAGGCGAATGCCTTGAAGTCCATGCACTGGCTGGGGCAATGACACAAACAAACATGAGATGTTTTGTTCCAATTTAGGCGATCCAGTCTATACTTGTGTGTTGTGCGCATCACATAGTAATTCTAGACTAATAACCGGAATAAGAACACATGTGTTTTCAAAAACAAGACATCATATTTAGTAGTGGCCGATCTTTGATCGGGCGAGCGGGGGTGCTCATAGATGACCTTCCCCAATCGTACCTAAGTTCCCGAGCCGAGGCAACTTTGGTGATGACGGACACGTCGCATTAGGCACGAGTCAGGGTTTCCTAAATTTCCCCAAAATAAATATTTAGGTGGTGACTTTGTATCTGACAAAGCAATCCATGTTTGACACTTCTTTCTTAAAAATCAGTTTTCCAAAATGATTTGCCAGATTTGGACTCTTTGGTGATTTATCGGTCTCGCATTGCACTTTGCGGGATTAGATTCAGAACCGCGACATTTGAGTCCGAACTGTAGAAGCATGAGGCCCTTGGGGCGCGTCTACAGCGGCCATTCCATGAACTAGCCCCATTCGACATAGGAAGCTCATGCACTGGCTGGGGCAAGGGCAGATTTATTGATCTGATTGGCCATTGATCTGATCGGCCAAGTATCTAAGCCCAACGACCCAAGGCTGATCGATTTATGCCATAGCTGCTCAAATTATGATAGTACTGAAAACTAAATGCATCCGTTTTACAATTGAAAGCAATACCATGCATCAACAACAAAATTTAGCACACATAACAACGGTGTACAAGGAAAATTTTCATTAGTAAAATTAGGCACAAACTGTAGCCATTTTACATGTGAAAACTGCTAGATAAAAAGCTAAAGCAAAAATTACATTCAAAATCCTAAAACAAAAGCTGTAACATTAAAACTTGTAACATTACATCCAAAATCCTAAAACAAAAATTATTGTCGCCCTCATCAATCCTCGGAGTTAGACTCCAGTGGCTCAATATCCATTTGCTCATATGGAATTGGCATAGCCAACGTCACATTAGCAGCAGCAAGGGCTTTGAGCCAGCTGTGTTTAAATCCCCGATTCTCAAATTTGGGGACTTCGCCTACATATTCATCAAAAGTAGATTTTTTCCCAACGTCGAATGCACTAGAAGCCTTTAGGTCGGCCGTTTCCTTTGCCGCCTTCATCTCTTCCAACCCAGCCTCCAATTTAGAGATCACCTCCTAGGCCAATTTAAGCGCGTCGTCGCTCGCATCTGCCTTTTTCTCGGTGACTGATCTCAATTCTTCAGCATTGCGGGCTCTCTCCATCTCGGCCTCGGCATGGGCGCCCTCTGTCTGCACCATACTCCTTTGGCCCTCAACCTCCGCTTGTAAACGGCCAATTAGCTCGACGACATCGTGATAGCGACAACCCATGTCGGCTAATCTTCCGATGGCCTGCAAAACAGGAAGATAAGAACAAAATAATATTTGCGTAAAGAGAAAAGACAAAGTGCAGATATACACCAAAAGAGCCGATTACGCGGCCAGCCCAATTGCAACTAGATCTGGCTCTGCCCGAAAAGCTGCCTTGTCAGCAGGCAGTGAAACGGACGTCGCCAAGCTGAGTGCAACCGCTGGATCTTTGATCATTGAAGCATCAGAGGAGATCGGCATATTCTTTATCTTGGGCTGGATAACAAAAGGTACGATCACATCCGACTCCTCCAAACGAGCTCGTTTGTCGGCACCTTCTTCTGAGCCGACCTCGACATCGGCAGGGCGTTTCTCCACCCTTTGCTCAGCTTCCATACTTGCTTGCACAAAAGGTTCTGCCTCGGTACTTCCATTCTTTGCCGTCCTCTCAATAACAGGCAAGGAGGTCTGGGACTGAGATTCG
Source organism: Camellia sinensis (assembly GCF_004153795.1). Classification (NCBI taxonomy): domain Eukaryota; kingdom Viridiplantae; phylum Streptophyta; class Magnoliopsida; order Ericales; family Theaceae; genus Camellia; species Camellia sinensis. Next base: position 438,419 of record NW_021026420.1, on the reverse strand, counting down.
GCAGCCCGAATCTCCTCCGCCCTTCGCCGTGCGGCCATCCTTTCCGCGTTTGCCTTCTTGGCAAGTTTAATGAGGCTCAACCCAGCCATATCTTCTGGGAACGCGCCGGGAAGGTCCTCTAGACCGTGAAAAATATTGTCGAGCGGACGGTCCTCCCGACCCGAAGTGGACAGAGGATCAGCCGAATTGAGGCCGGCTTCTTCAAATGCTAACTTCAAAGCCTCGTCAACCTCAGTTTCGGATTGGTCTGACTCGGCGGCCTCAACTATTTCCGGTCGCTCTGAATCTGATCCCTCGCGACCGATTTGCCTCAAATTTCTGAAATCAATCAAGATAAGGGCGATAAGAAACTTCTCACCCTCCGGAATTGGAATGTTCTCCACCGTCGAAAAGGTTGTATAAGTCGGCTCGTAGCGGAGCAGAACGTGGGCCGCCCTCCCCTACTTCTGAAGACTCGGTAGGCCGAAATACTTAAGCGCAGTCTCGATTTCTGAAAGGACGGCGTCGTCGGTTGATATCAAGACTTTCTTCAAATCGTTTCCTGCAAAAGCAAAACCATGAGGTCCCGAAAATAAATTTTAATAAATATAACAAGTAAATAAATAAAAGAAGTTACTCGGCCACCTAGTTCGCCCCTCCGTCTAGGAATACGATCAAGGCGATCCTCAGCTTTGCCGAATTCCCAGTTTCTTTGGACGACGACCATAACATCATCAACTCGCTTCCCAGAGCTGGAAAACATAGTCACTAGTTGATGGTCGGTGTCTTTGGCCCTAACGCCCGTGCCGACCAGAAGACTTGGCCAAGGCGTAGCAATGCCGAATAGCGGGAATGCCAAGGTTAAGCCTAAGGCGGCGATTTAGTGCGATAATCCCCATCACAATCCTATAGAAGTTGACGTTGGGTTGGGAAGGGATTAGCCCCCAATGGCAAAGCACGGCCCTAAGGAGAGTGTGAAGGGGAAAAAGGACCCCACCCTCTGCGATTGATAGAAGAGGGAAGACGATCGTGGTCTCATCAACCCTCTCCATATCGAGGGTGCCGTCTGCCACAAATGACAGACGAACATCATCAAGAATGGAAAAATGACGTCGGAAGCCAGAAATTCGATCTGGTGAGAAGAGATTTTTTAAATGTTTCGCCATTCCCCCAGCCAATAGGATTATGCTAAGACAAAAGAAAAACAAAGCAGAGAAGGAGAGAACTTACAAGAGGCGAAGGAGATAGAGAAGAGTAGGAAGTTGCTGAGGTAGTTCGGAAGGCAATCCAGCGACAGGCGTCTAAAAGCATGTATGCATTTGAAAAGACGTCGAAATTTCAAATCGCAATAAATAGAAACGTATGAAGAGGCGGGAAGTTGAAATGCTAACGGCGAAGCGTGTGCACAGACATTTGCGTTGGAATACGGTCAGTCGCCGAATTTCGGCTCTGACTCTTCGAGTTCGAAACCAAACATTCCAGCCAACTGTCATTAGTGGAGTGCTTGGGGGACAATTGTGGGGGCCGAGAAGAGGGAGTCATAGAGATTCTGGATAGTCGAATCTCGCAGAGTCGAGATTCAAAGCACTCGGCAATTGGCACGCATGTTCAAATCCAACCCTATTCGGCCAAATAGCCGATCAGGCAAGGGGCCGAGTGAGGGTCGGTCTATTATAAGATGTGTCGAATATGAGTTGGAAATGGACCTAATCTCGAGGCCCATGGAAGAAAAGATATAAATAGAAGAACATCAGCCAGAAAGAGGTATGTAAGAATTGTAGTGCTTAACTTAGAATATAAGTATTCCTGAGTGTGGTTACTGACTTGTCTGTCGGAGTGCTAATTCCGGCACCCCTGCCGGAGTGTTTTATTCTTTTTCAGGTGATCGGAAGAGGATCACGAGCGTTCCTCCCCAGGATCAGAAGAGTATTTCCAAACCACTTCTCCACAGACTGGTTTTCCACTTTTTTACTATTCAGTTTGGGTGCAATCCCTTGCCATATGCCCCCATTTCCCCACATCTGAAGCATGCCCCAAAAATATGGTAACAAACTCCACGGTGCTTCTTACCACATTGAGTACATGTTGGCGCCGTATACCTGGTGGAGCCTGAAGTGCTTGAAAACCTCGGGTTTTGTTTCTTTGATGGCTTCTTTCTTGAGAAAAAGCCCTACCTTTTTACCTTCTAGTCGGTTGGTGGCTTGCCTTGATTGGCCATGTTAGTTTATGACATCAAGGCTCAGTCTAACACATCAACATATGTAGGCAATTTCAGCACATTGACCCTCTCCAGAATGTCATTGCGAAGACCATTTTCAAACTTCCTCGCCTTTTTATAACCATATGTGGGGCGAATCTAGCCAATTCGATGAACTTGGCTTCGTACTCGACCACAATCAAATTGCCTTGTTTTAGTCCTTCAAATTCTGACACCTTTCTATCGTGGACACACTATGGGAAGTATTTCTCATAAAAGAGTGCAAGAAACTGCGCCCAGTCAATGCCCTTATTATCATCACGGACCAGCATCCACCACCTCCTTGCTTCATCTTCCAATGTAAAGGTGGCCAATTGTACTTTCTGTGTCTCTAGACATGGGAACACCTCAAATTACTTCTCAATGCCTAGGACCCAGGCTTCAGCCTTCAATGGGTCTACACCCCTGTGGAACATTGGTGGCTTTATTTTCTTAAACTCTTTAGTCAGGGCTATTGTTCGATCATCATTTTGCAAATCTGGTATGGGTTGCACCGGAGGCGGGGGTTGTGGGTGTTGCCACTGTTGTTGCCATTGCTGTTGTTGCCTTAGTGTTTCTACCATGTCTTGTATCATTCTCTCCATTCAGTCTAGCCGGTTAGTGGAGGACTCTTCTAGTTCATCGGCTCTTGTTCTCACCGTTATCTAATGAGACTTGCATTATATTTCACATAGAAGATATGCACAATATGCATATACCAAAAAACAAAAGAGCACATTCATACAATTAGGCAACAGTTATATACATTATCATATAGTTACATACGACGAGTCACTTAGCAATTCATCAATGCATTTCACACATATATGTATCATATGAATGCAACTTATGTCTTTTCTAGACACTTTATCGCTCATTTAGACAAATGTGTGAGTTATTACTCGTGCTTTGATATCACTCTGTCGTGACCCAAACCCGCCCCAATGGATTAGAGTCATAACCAGCCAGTAATCATGAGATTACCTACGGCCTTAGTCAGAAATAAAACCATATGTAATAATAGAGGGCCAAACTATGGAAGCATCACATATAAGAATTGTCCAATGAGTTGTGCATACATGGTTTAATCAAAAATTTTCTCACATACTGTAGACACCCCATTTTTGACCGACCTTAAGACTCAGACGTCACTGATTGAGCGCTCGGTGATATTGCATATTGTGCTCGTTCAGAAGTTTCAGAGTCCCGGCTGCGAGCCTTGCCTCTGGATTTCCGGACTCTTTCGTGGCTTGTCTCGGTTTGCGAACTAGGCTCTGTTTTCTCTTCCCGATGGGAGGGAGAGGTCTCGTAGATCATCTCTCAGTGGCCGTAGGCTACGTTTCGTGGTCGTAGGCCATTTTTCCTATTTGGAGCCTGGTTTCTGATTTTTCAGAGCCGACGGCCGTGTGCCTCGATTCGGGACTACCTAACCACCTCCGTTTGCTCCGGTTTTTGGTATACATCTTATTTACTCCCTTTTGGGAGACACTGTGGCCCGAGAGACCAACTTCGTGGTCAAATGCCACCTCCGGTGCTTAACAGCCCATTTTCGGGGCCCCGGGTCGCGCGTTTCGGTCCCCGAACCTCCGTTTTGCATCCGTTTTGGTTCATTTTTGGTGGAGACCTTATTTTCATTGTTAGAAAGCTTGTAGGAGGGTGGGAGGCCAGCAATTGTTCTGAAAAAGCCAATTTTATTTCTTCATCGCTCTCCGTCGCCCGTTTTCCTCACTTAAAAGCTAATGTTGACCACCCCGGGGCCACTTTCTTTAGCCCTAAACCCCATATTTGTGTTGTACACACCTAAAAGGCCACCAATATGTATATACCGGCCAGTAATTGTCCTTGACCCTTTTGAACCCCTCTAAAAAGTTGGCTTTCCTCTATCCTGGTTCACATTTTCTAGGTTTTAACCACATAGTTGTGTTGTGCACACATGGGAGGCCACCTTTTTGGAGTGGCCAGCCAGTAATTGTCATTGACCCTTTTGACCCCTGGCCGGCTGGCCATGGGGGGTGGTCGGCCGGCCACCTGAACCTTTTGAACCTGGTTGGCCATGATCCTCTCTTCGAGTGTATTCCAGCTGTACCCTCTGTTTTCCCCCAGATTTTGTATCCGGGGGGCTGCCTTTTGGGGGGGAAACTTGAATTGGTTCTTCCCTCCCCTTTTTCTCCACTCCTCCCTCTATAAAACTAGACCCCCTAGCTCCATTTTGGAGGGTTACAAATTCTTCGTTTAAGAGCCTTGCTTACATCTCTCCCTCTCCCTCTCTTCCAAGCCTCAAAACCCTAAAAGCCTTGCACCATTTACACACCAACCCATAGCTCCACACATCCACACTCCATTCTAGCCTTTTGAAGCTGATTTCCAGAGGCTAGGAGCTCCTCTTCTTGGTCCAAAGGCTGCTGGTTCATTGCTCTTCAAGGGTAAGCACACTTTTCCCCTAAACTAGTCTTTTCTTGCTTCATTTATAAGCCTTTCTTGCAAGCATTTTTGGGCTCCGACCTGAACTGTAAATAGTCATATTTTGTTCTCATATCCATGTTTGATTAAGGGTCTTTCTCTGTTTGAGGTCTCCTCCTCACCCTTTGTGTTTAAACTCTCTTTTAGGCCTATTTTTGCATGATATTTTAGGCTTATTTGTGAGCTGTTTTGGACTTGATCATAAACTGTGAAATGGATTTTTTGGATCCCCTCTTCAACTTTGTTGAAGGGCTCTCCTCTGTTTGAGGCCAGTAGCTATCACTTGTCTCTTTATCCCTCTTTTAGGCCTTTTTCTTTCATGATATTTTAGGCCTACTTGTGATTATTTTTGAAGCTTGACATAAACTGTAAAGAGCCTTTTTTTGAGCCCCTCTTCAACTTTTTTGGAGGGCTCTTCACTGTTTGAGGCCAGCTGCTGTCCCTTGTCTCTATTCTCTCTTTTAGGGCCATTTTTGCATGATAGATTAGCCCTGCTTGTGTTTGTTTTTGAGAGTTGTCATAAACTGAAAAATATCTTGTTTTAATCTCATCTTCAAGTTTGTTTAAGGTTCAATTTTTGTTTGAAGTCATATGCTTCCTTGTGTGCTTGATTGTCTCTTATTTTGAGCCTTACACCTAAGCCCTTGTTGCATGCTTTGTTTGGCCTTCTAGACACTGAAATCCAGTGTATTTTCAGTGGCTAAGACACTGTTTTGAGCCTCCAAATCAGAGGGGGGTGACCCCCTCTCTCCTTGACTTGTTTGGTGGTCATTTTGGCCTTCCAAAGAGACCCTATCTTGCATGCTTTGGAGTCACTTTGTAGGGTCAATTTGGTGATTTTTGGGACTACCATATTTGATTTTCATAGTTGTTTATGCCATGCCAAACGTCTATCTTGCATGTGCTTAATGACTCCTTACATAGCCCTCTAAAGTAACTCATCATTTTTGCATGCCATGGTTGCATATCAGTGGTTATTTGGGCCTATTTTCACATGCAGAACTGCAGGGCACTGAAGCAACACTTGGAAGACCTAGCGGTAGCCGGGCACCTAAGGGATTACATTGATCAAGATAAGGAAGTGGCCGAACTGGGGAACCCGCCACTAGAACCGAATGTTGAGCACCCACCTCGGTTGATAATAAATGTGATCCACGGGACAGCAACTCAGGAATCTGATGAGGCACTGAAAGAAGAGATCACTAAGGCTGTGCAAATTCAGAGGGTCATGTCAGTGGAGCCTGCATCAAAAAAGGTACGTACAGTACCTAAATCCCCCTTGTGTACTGTTTCATTTACTAGTAAAGATTTAGAAGGCATACAGCACCCACATACTGATGCACTGATTATAACTGTGGGAATTGGAAAACGATTTGATGTAAAATGAGTCCTAGTAGATCAAGGCAGTATAGCAGACATATTGTATTATGATTTGTTCAGAAAGCTTGGTCTCTCTGAGCAGCACCTCACCCCAGCGGCAGCCCCGTTGGTCGGTTTCAATTCACAGCCAGAATGACTGCTTGGCAGAATAGTGTTGCCAGTTGTGGTGGGAACAAAAACCCTCCAGATAGAGTTCTTGGTTATTAATACACCATCCCCTTACAACGCCATACTTGGCCGCCCATGGATTCATCAAATGGAGGTAGTCCCTTCAACCTACCACCAGCTCATCCATTTCCCAACGGAACACGGAGTAGAGCAGATCTCAGGGGATCAAGTTGCGTCCAAACATTGCTTCATGGTAGCATTAAAGGCAAAGCAACTCTGCAATCGGGCACAGACGGTAGAAGTGGTTGAACAGCAAGTCTTGGAAGATATAGGGGGAACCCTAGAGGAAAAGATGGTAGGGGATTTGGAGAAAGTCTTGGTAACAGAGGATAACCCAGAAAAGTACTTCCTTATCGGTACCTCGCTAGGCGCTGATGAGAAACTTCAGCTGCTGAAACTGCTGAGGGAAAATATGGAGGTATTTTCATGGTCAATGTATGATACTCCAAGGTTGGACCCAGAATTTGCTTGCCACAAACTCAACATCAACCATTCAGCTCGGCCCATTGTGCAGAAAAGTCGAAGATCCTCAGTTAAGCACACCGAAGTAGTAATTGCCGAAGTCGAAAAACTCCTGGCTTCAGGAGCAATTAGAGAAGTTCAGCAGTACCCGCAATGGCTGTCTAACACAGTTATAGTCAAGAAGAAGAACGAAAAATGGAGAGTTTGCGTTGACTTCACTTGCTTGAACAAAGATTGCCCTAAAAATAGCTTTCTGCTGCCTTGCATTGATCAACTAGTAGACTCAATAGCAGGGCATGAGCGTATGAGCTTTCTAGACGCTTATAGCGGTTATCATCAGATACCACTGTTCGGTCCGGATCAAGAAAAGACAGCATTTATCACTCCAAGGGGAACTTACTGCTACAAAGTAATGCCATTTGGCCTCAAGAACGCTGGGACAACCTACAAGCGAATGATCACTCGGATGTTCAAGGACCAACTGGAAAAAACCATGGAAGCTTATATAGATGATATGGTAGTCAAGAGCAAGTTCGCTACAGACCATCTTACAGACTTGAGAGAAATTTTCGACATCTTAAAAAACCATCAGCTTCGCCTCAATGCCTCGAAATGTGCTTTCGGGGTAGGAACAGGGAAGTTCTTAGGATATATGGTCACTCATAGAGGAATTGAGGCAAATCCGAACCAAATAAAAGCAATACAAGATCTTAAAGTACCAACAAAAGCTAAGGAGCTATAGAAACTGGCGGAATGGCGGCCGCATTGAATCGGTTCATCAGCAAATCTTCAGATCGGATGAAGCCCTTCTTCCAGTTTTTGAAGAAAATGGCAGCATTTGAATGGAGTTCTGAGTGCACTGAAGCACTGTAAAGTCTCAAAAAATACCTCCGTACACCTCCCCTTCTGTCCACTCCAGAGCCAGGAGAGGAGCTGTACCTCCATCTAGCAGTCTCAGATCATGCCGTAAGTGCAGTATTAATTCGAGAGGTTAACAAGGATCAGAGGCCTGTATACTACGTTAGCAAGACTTTACTAGATGTCGAGACACGGTATCTACCATTGGAAAAGTTAGCTTACGCGCTGCTTATCGCCTCGAGGAAGTTACAACATTATTTCCAGGGGCATACCATCAATGTCCTCACTGAATTCCTCCTCAGATTTGTATTTAGCCGAGCCGATTTCTCTGGTAGAACAGCAAAATGGGCAGTAGAACTTGGCGAGTTTGACATTCGGTATCAGCCCAGGACAGCAATTAAGGCCCAGGTCTTAGCAGATTTTGTCGCAGAATTTGCTCCCACCCAGAGTACCGAACCAGGAAACCCAAGTTCGGCACAGGTGCCATGCATCAACGAACAAGGAAAGCCATGCGCTTCGGAAGCCTGGAAACTCTTCATCAGAAACATCTGGCAGCTCTATGTTGACGGGTCATCCAATAACCGAGGTTCGGGGCAGGAGTAGTACTTATCTCACCATAAGGATTTATCTAGGAACAGACTCTCAAGCTCGGTTGGAAGGCTTCGAACAACGAGGCAGAGTACGATGCGTTGTTGGCTGGCTTACGCAGTGCCGAACACTTCAGTGTAGAACAGTTTCTTGTTTTTAGCGATTCACAGCTAGTGGTAAACCAGCTTTCTGGGGTCTACGAAACACGGGATGAAAGAATGGCCATGTACGCAGGCAAGGCCAAAGACTTACTCAAAAAGTTTCAATCCATACGAGTGGAACGAATTAGTCGGGACAAAAACGGCCATGCTGATGCTTTGGCTTGTCTCAGCTCATCAGTAGATACCAAAGATGCCAGAAAAGTTTGGGTTGAGTTCGTGCTAGAGCCAAGCATTGCATCACCAGTCCTCTGCAGCAGCGTAGAGCTGAGTTGGATGAATCCAATACTTGCTTTTCTAAAATCTGGTACTCTCTCCGAAGACAAAAAGGAAGCCAACAAAGTCAGACACAAGTCAGCTCGGTTTTGGATCTCACCATCCGGGAAGCTGTACAGACGCTTTTATCTTAGCCCTTATCTTCTATGTGTGCATCCAAATTTGGTCGAGAATGTTCTCTACGAAATTCACGATGGGATTTGTGGATGCCACGTTGGCGGAAGGTCGCTAGCGCACCGAGCCCTCACTCACGGGTATTAGTGGCCACTGATGCAACAAGATGCTCAGCAGTACGTACAGAAGTGTGATAAATGTCAGAGGTTTGCTCCATTCATTCATCAGCCAGCCAAAACTCTCATCCCACTCACCAGCCCATGGCCCTTTGCCCAATAGGGTCTGGATATTGTCGGACCATTGGCGCGAGGCACTGGGACACAGGCGATTCTTCATTGCAGCAATCGATTATTTTACTAAATGGGTTGAAGTCAAGGCATTGGCATATATCAAAGAGGCAGATACAAAGCGGTTTGTTATGAGAAATGTGGTGGTGCGTTTCGGCATCCCGCGGGTACTGATTGCAGACAATGGAACATAGTTTGATGGTAAGATCTTCATAAAGTTTTGTGCCGACCTCAGGATCGAGTATAGAAACTCTTCTCCAGGGTACCCGCAAAGCAATGGACAGGCAGAAGCCTCAAACAAAACCATTATCAACGGGGTAACGAAACAGCTTGAGCATGCCAAAGGAAAATGGGTTGAAGAGTTACCCCACGTGCTATGGGCATACTGAACCACAGCACGGCGATCAACGGGGGAAACACCTTACTCACTAACTTACAGAATGGAGGCCGTCATCCCACTCGAAGTCGGCCTTCCAACCCTTCGGTTTGAATTGTTTGAGAGCACCAATAACAAGGAAACTATTGCACAAGCACTAGATATGGCAGAGGGCCGAAGAGAAGTAGCACCGATCAGATTTGTAGCGTATCAGCAGCAGCTCATCAAGAGTTTCAACCAAAAAGTTTTCCCAAGGCAATTTACACCAGGAGAACTGGTTTTGAGGAAAGTTATGGATAACAAAAAGGTGCCTGGCGAGGGCAAACTTGGGCCTAACTGGGAAGGTCCCTACAAAGTCACAGTTGTTGTCAGGAATGGAGCCTACTACCTAGAGGATCTTAATGGCAGAGCTATACCTCGGCCCTGGAACGTAGCAAATCTCAAGAAATACTATCAATAGAATTGTCCCCCACATTCTCTATCAGAATGTAAAGGCATTTATCTGTTGACCAATGCAAATTCTTCCCCACTTCTCTTAAATTTATCAAATTCTTGTAATAAGCTTTGATGTTTATCAAATGGAATTAGCTTTGGTTCTTACCAAACGGAAATAGCTTTGATGATTATCAAACGGAATTAGCTTTGGTTCTTACCAAACGGAAATAGCTTTGATGATTACACTGTTTTGAGCATTTGCAAATGCCAGTTTCTGACTTGGGTATTTAGGTCAGTTTTTGTTGTGTGGTTTTAAGTCTGTCTCTTTGTTTTGAGTCAATCTTTTTGTTTCGGGTCTGTCTTGTTGTATCGAGTTAGTCCTGTTTTGTTAGAGTCAGGTGATTTCAGGGGTGTTACGTCGGGCATCACTTGCTTGTTTTGTTTTGTGTCTATCTTTTGGCTTTTTTTTGTGAGTCTGTTTCTGCCGGGGAGCCAATAACACCAGAAGATTTGAATGAAACAGCAGTGGTTTTTCATGCTTTTGTGCTTGCTTCTGCCTTGTGTCGGTTGAGCCGGAAACTTGAATGAAACGACAATACTTTTTGCCTGCTCTTCTGTGCCTTGAAATCATTGTATTGACCTAAGCTTTTCAAAACTTTTTCTAACACTGCGATGAAAACAAAGGGGAAGGAATTCCTCGGGTTTTGCAAAAATTTGATCAATTGAGAGAAAGAGAGGCATGCGAAGCCTTTAACGAATGAGATCATGCTTGTTAATGTGAGTATTGAGAAGGATCCTGGTTTGATCCAGATTGGTTCCACACCGTCTTCAGCGCGAGCGACTGGTCGCTTTCTTAAAAGATTTCAAAAAAATGTTTTGCGCGGTCTTGCGAAGACCTGTGTGGAATCTCTCTTGAGATTGTGCAGCCTAGGATTGCTCTCAGCCTCGAGACTCCACCCCTCTTGATTTCAAAACTTGAACTTGGATTCAGAATGTTCAACGGTCAACTACAATGTAAGGCCTGTGTGGCCGGATCAAAAGCAGCTCGTAAAGTAGCGGCGACAAAGTCAGATCAAGAAGCTTGCGAGCTAGATCAGGAGCACCCCTCGAACTAGGGGCAAAAGAATTTCAAATGTGCTCGAAGAGTCAAAGACGAAGATCGGCAAGAATGCCAAATCCCAGAAGGGAGGAAAGAAGAAAGTATTGCTGAAGGATAACCGAGTTCCTATCCACAACACTAAGGGAAAATTCACCCTTCATTGGATGGACTTCTACATCATCAGTGAACAATAGCCATTCTCCTGGATTCAGATGACTTCGAGATCTTAAACCATTAAACATGGACAAAGCTGCACCTTTACCCTTGAGAGGCTCGCTAGGACGAAAACCCGGAAGGGCGACCCAGGCAAAAGTTAGAGCAAGAAAAAGAAGAAAAAGAACAAAAAAAGAGGAAAAAAGAAAAATGCAAAGAATAAAGAAAAGAAAAGAAGAAAAATGAAGAAAATAAAAAGAAAAGATGAAAAAAAAAAAAGAACAGAGCTTGCAAGGTTGAAAACCCGAAAAGGCGGCCTTGGCAAAAGTTAAAGCGTAAAAGGAGAGGTTCCCGAGTGTACCTTAACCCCGGAACTACGTAAGGCTTGATTCCCATGTTTGGGATACGTAGGCAACTTCATTCTGAAGTCCAGCCGTAAAACACTTCAAATCTGACTGTGTCCATGTGATGGTTCTGGTCATCTTTGTCTTCTCTGTATCCGAGAATTCGGTTGTGATCATCACCCTGAGGGTTGATTGCAATGTGATGCAGTGTCATTCAGACAAGAGGCAACTTTCCGTTGCCATACCACGCGCTGTAGCGTTATTCAAACAAGGGCAACTTTCCGTTGCCATTCAATGCGTCGTGGCGCCGTTCAAACAAGGGGCAACTTTCCGTTGCCATTCAACTCCCTTCAAGTAAGGGGCAATTTTCCTTCGAATCTGAGGTTGTGCATCTCGAGAGTGGGTTCTATGCTCGTTGAGCAGTGGCTGTTTGCAAAAACAGTTTTTGAGAATTTTTACTAAGGTTGACTGAGTCTCTCTCGAAAACTATTCCATTTTTCCAAAATTGGACCTTTTTCTTGGACCCAAAAAAGGAAAATTTTCAGTGCTCATAACCTAACTTGCGTAATTTCAAATCAGAAAATCGAACAAGCATGTTAATCTAACTCTCATGCCGCGTTGCCAATGCCTTTGCCAGAAAGGGCACCATACTTGCCAAGAAGGGCATTCTACCTCCCAGAAAGGGGGACCACTGAAGCTGACCACAAAAGGGCTGAAAGCTCTCATATCCTCCGAGCAGCGAGGTATCAAGCCAAGTGCGAAGCACGAACTGGAATGGGGCAAGATATTCCACTCCATCGTCTGGACAGATCTGATCACGCCCAAATTCCCCAGTAGAGCATCATCAACCGATGTCAGCTGCAGATTTGCTACACACCCAGTTGTAGCGCAATTCCTGAAAAAAAGAACTATTGACTAATCTATTTAATTAATCATTTAAAAAATAATAATTATACCTTGATTTATGATTGTCAAAAAGCATAATTTGTAGCTTTTAAAAGGAAATAAATATTCGTACTTAAATATCATCTTACTAACATATTCTCTCCACAATCTAAAAAACCTTAGCCATAGCCATAACACATCCCATGAAGAGCATGAAAAGTAAATGAGGCATGTTCATCCATGGTTGGAGTCATTTTGCTACCTCTCACGTTTACCAAACATGTCACTTTTTATTTTTTTTCCATCACATCACCTCTCTACTTTTCTGCACATCTTTTCGTAAAAAGACAAAAAGTGCACTTTTTTAGGACACCCCAAACCAACCCTTAATGCCTTACACCCTCCTTAAATTGGATTTATCACCAATTTTGTATATTAAAAATTATTTTGATATTAAATTAATTTTCTAAAATAAGGGACAAAATAGTATTTTTATCTCTAATTCCATAGGATTAGATATTAATACCACCTCTCCCATGAGATTGCTAGTCCCGTGGTGTTACATGTATCAATTGGTGTACTAACTAGTATATTAACATTAGTCATGACATTATTATTGACTCCACTCATTATACAAATTACAAATACCAAAGCCTCTTAAATTATGTTATATCATCAATTGGTACACTAATTAGTATATTAATTGGTGCATATAGTATTATTCTTGCTAGTCTCCTTCTTACAGGCCTTTCAACTGAAAACTATTTGGTGACGAAAATGAGAATTTTTGGCGACAAAATATTGTTTTATTGGTGACAAAATTATGACTTTTGAAGACGAAAAATTTCGTCATCTTTACATCTTATTGTGACGAAATTATTTCCTCATCAATGATCAACATGCGTGACAAATTTATTCGTCAACTAAAGTTATAAATATGGTATTGAAAAACTATTTGGTGACGAAAATGAGAATTTTTTGTGACAAAATGTTGTTTTATTGGTGACAACAAATTTCGTCGCTGAAGTAATTTCATTGGTGACGAAATTATTTTTCGTCACGTTGGTTTTTAGTGACAAACGTTCAATGACGAAACCGGTGACGAAAATATTTCCTCACAAATATCTATAGTGACGAAATTAGCTCTTTGAAGACAAAAAAATTTCGTCACTCAAGGCCCAACTTGTTGTAGTGTTAACTCACGGGTTAAACCTTCAACTAGTCTTTCTAGCCTGTCCAATCTGTCCTCTGATTGATCTCGGCCAACTGGTGGTCTACCTCTCCTCATGATGCTATGAGTAGGCAAAATGCAACCTTAAAACAAACTGACCCAAGAATCATGTATGCAATTTAACAAATGGTTATGCCAAGATGATGCACACCTTGTCAAGTAACAAGCAATATGATGCAATCCTAAGATCATTCTAAGGGACATCCAATGCTCTTTAGGACTCAAAGTGTGTGAATGACGTACTATAAGGAATGCGTGCTCTGATACCAATCTGTCACGACCCAAAACCGCCCCTAATAGTTTGGTGCCGTGATGGCCAGTAATCCGAGATTACCGAAGGCCAACTTTCAAAATTCACACACAAACAGAGTATAAATATATATGGGGCTCACAAGTGCGGAAGCATAAATTTAAAAATACAAGTGGTCCATAAGAGCAGTGCATAAGTTACATGAGATGGCATACAACTTTACATAATATTACAACTTCGATACAAATACAATAAAGTATAAAATACATTTTAACATCTTGATCAAAAGGCTTCTCTAGCCGACATGTGTAAATTACAAGCATTATAAGCCGAGAAGCATAATTTTCAAGACTGCCGACATGAATGCAAGTTAGGCTGACATAACAAAAACCCAAAACAAGCTCGCCAATCACACCTAGGCGTCACCGCCTTCCTGCTCATCACCTACATATATATATATATATATATAGAGGGTGAGCTTGGATACTCAGTGAATGGTATAAGAAATAAAGGGGTTTGCATGACTGGTACTCAAGATCTTTATCAAACAATACATAACATAAATAGTGCAAGTCAAGGGATGAACCAAGTCCATCTTCCAAATCTGTCAAGTTTCAAGGGTTGCTTACTAACATCATTATAATACAAGTGATGACATCTCGGCAAACAAGCCCACGCAGTAAACCGTCAGTGGCAAACAAGACAAGACAAGGCAAGACAAGGGAGATATCTCAATTCAATGGTGCCGTTGCATTATAGTCCCCTGACACTAAGGACTTGTGCTACTAATGCTTAGAGTCCCCTAGCACGTACGGACTTCCAAACTTTATGCTACAAATGCTTATAGTCCCCTAGCACGTGCGGACTTCCAAACTTTGTGCTGCAAATGCTTAGAGTCCTCCAGCACGTAAGGACTTCCAAACTTTGTGCTACAAATGCTTATAGTCCCTTATCACGTTCCGTACTTGAAATTAGGAATAACCATTCATGCTTACAAATACTTTCCAAAACGAAGCAAAACAAGACTTTTATCAAAGCATTATAACATAGCTTTATTAAAAATACCACTCACTTAGTTCTTCAAACGTCGGGGTCAAGGCAAGTCCAAACCCTACAAACACATGGCAAAGTCTGTTGAATGCACTTTCAAACTAGTTTCACATGCATGCAGATGATCTCGGCATTCCTCAAGACTAAGTCGAATCAAAACAAACACAGTTCTTTATCTCGGGAAAACATGCCGGGCAACTACCAGGTCTAGGCCAAGGTTCCATACCCCCTTGCCGAGGTGGGGCCTCGATGGTCACATTCAAAGGAATGAAGTCGGGAAAAATCTGGGTTTCCCTCTCTTGAAGAACACGATGAACATGAAGAACATGAACATGAGGAAGATGAATGCAACGATCACAATTTGCTGTTACAAAATCTCAGATTTCATGCTATGAGTTCAAAAACATGGACCTGGGTACCCATATTCAAGGATCTTGTGAGAACAAACATAAAAACATGAATCTTAATGCAAACTTTTGGATCAAACAAGACTTTTTCTTCAAGAACACATCAACACTATTTTCTCTTTCTAAACCGACTTTAAATCGATGCATGACATGCAGAACACGTTCGATCGTGCAATGCAACAAGATGGTCAATAAGAACGACAAGAGCAAATCAAGAGTCTAACCTTAATACGCGAATCTAACAATTTGATCTCTATGAATCAATCTCGAAGGCCCACTCTCTCACTCTAAAACTCCTTCTTCTTCTTCTAGAGCTTCTCTCTCCTCACAAACAAAGACATATAGCAAAATGATACATTTCTAGGTCTGCTGGTTGACTTAACCCTCTACATGGGCACCTGGCAGCGGCTGGTTGGTGCTACACAAAAAGGTGGCTGAGTGACAAGACAAAACTATGACAAAGTGTGTTCAACAAGCAAGATGGCATGGGCACTTCGATAGGCAATGATCTCGGCTGAAAGCAAGGCATTGGCAAGTAAGGAAACAATGACCTCGGCTAGGAAGGACAACACTTGACTAAGCTGTGCCACACCTTGGCCTAGATGTGCCATACCTCGGTCTAGGTCGTACCACTCCGGGACAAGATCACTTAGTTGCAAAGGTAACATCTCGGCCTAGATGATACACACCTCGGCCTAGATAATAACATCAGGGCCAGTATGTCAATGCGAAGGTGGAGGTCAAACAAAGTGGTTCCAAGATAATTCTAGACTGAAAACGACCTCGGCTAAACTCGCACCAAGCAAGGTACAAAACACGCTGTAACACTTAAATGAACAAGGACAAGACTTCGAAATGCAAGTTCACAAGACAGAATCACATGAATGCATATGAGTATGGTTAGGATAACGTGAGGGTTGTTACACTTCTGGAGGCCAGGGCCATTTGAGAAGTTCATTACCCGACATGGCTATCCAACACAGTAGTGGTAAAGAAGAAGAACGGTAAATGGTGGGTCTGCGTAGATTTTACAAGCCTGAACAAAGCTTGTCCCAAAGACTGCTTTCCTCTACCCAAGATTGACCAATTTGTAGACGCCACATCTGGACATGGAAGGATGAGCTTCCTGGACGCTTACAGAGGATACCACCAGATAGCCATGTACCCCCCAGACGAAGAGAAGACTGCGTTTATCACCCCAAAAGGACTGTATTGTTACAAGGTAATGCCTTTTGGGTTGAAAAATGCAGGAGCAACTTACCAAAGGTTGGTAACCAAGATGTTCAAAAATCTGATTGGCCAAACAGTGGAAGTCTACATTGACGACATGGTCGTAAAGACCAAGGAACCAAGGGGTCATCTTGCCGACCTAAAAGAGGTCTTTGAGATACTCAAAACATACTGGCTCAGACTTAACGCATCAAAATGCGCGTTTGAAGTTGGATCGGGTAAATTTTTGGGGTACCTGGTAACAAGAAAGAGCATTGAGGCCAGCCCAGATCAAATCAAGGCCATCCTTGAGCTAAAAAGCCCGACGTCGGCAAAACAGGTTCAGATGCTTACTGGAAGGGCCGCAGCCCTAAACAGGTTCATAAGCCGAAGCTCAGACAAATATAAACCTTTCTTCAACTTGGTAAAGAAGGCCACAGACTTCCTATGGACTGAGGAATGTGAGGCAGCCTTGGCCGACCTAAAGAAATATCTGACGACGGCTCCAGTCCTCTCAACACCTGAACCTGGAGAAGAACTGTTTTTGTACTTAGCTGTTTCAGAGCATGCAATAAGTGCGGTATTAATTCGTGAAGAAAAAGGGGAGCAAAAGGCTGTTTACTATGTAAGCAGAACCTTAGCCGATGCAGAAACAAGGTATCTACCCTTGAAAAAATTAGCGCTAGCTTTAGTAATGGCTTCAAAAAAGATGAACCATTACTTTCATGCGCACAAGATTATAGTGCTAACAGAACACCCATTGAAGTCCTTGTTACAACAAGGAGACTTAACTGGAAGAATAGCAAGATGGGCAGTGGTCTTGGGCCAGTACGACCTGGAGTTCAGGCTGAGAACAGCAATTAAGGGCCAAGTTTTGGTCGACTTCGTGGCCGAATTTACGCCAGAATCCATCGAACATTAGGCTCCGTTGAGCCAAGATGAACGATGTCCAAGCAAACAAGGAGAAGCCCAGCCAAAGGCAAAAGAACAAGGAAAAGAAAAACTAAGACCCTGCAGTATTTACATCGGCGACTCCTTTCGCCTGTTTGTCTATGGGAGTTCAAACCGGCAAGGAGTGGGGGCAGGAGTAGTGTTAATATCTCCGGATGGGGAGATATTGGAACAGTCTATTCGATTGGGGTTCAAGGCCTCAAACAATGAGGCAGAATACGAAGCACTAATTGCAGGACTGAAGCTAGCAGCAGAAGCAGATGAGGTAATAATTTTTTGTGATTCACAACTTATAGTAAATCAAACAATAGGAGAGTTTGCAACCTGAGATGAGAGGATGTCGGCATACGCAAAAGGGGTCATCAGACTGGCAGCATTGTTTCGCAACTGCCGACTTCTTCAAGTCAGCCGAGATGATAACCGCCACGCCGACGCGTTGGCCAACTTGGCAAGCTCAATGCAAACTAGAAAAACAAGAACAATAATGATTGACTATTTGTCAAGCCCGAGCATAGAACAGTCGATCACAGAGCAAGAAGCAATGTGTGTGGACTTGGGTCCAAGCTGGATGGATGTAATTGTTGCATTCCTGAAAGAAGGAAAGCTGCCAGAAGACCATAAGGAGGCACACAAGATCAGATTGAAGTCGGCAAGATTCAGTCTGACAGCGGATGGACATCTCTACAGAAGGTCCTTTACAGGACCTCTTTTAAGGTGCGTACACCCTTCGCAGGTTGAAAACTTTTTATATGAAATTCATGAAGGAATTTGTGGAAGCCACGCTGGGGGCAGATCATTAGCTCACAGGGCCATTACCCAGGGGTATTGGTGGCCCTACATGCAAAAAGATGCAGAAGTCTACGTGAAGAAGTGTGAACAATGCCAAAGGTTCGCACCTTTGATACACCAGCTAGCTGCTGACCTAAACCCTGTATCCAGTCCATGGCCATTTGCCCAATGGGACATGGATCTCATTGGACAGTTGCCCCAAGCAACTGGGCAAAGGAAGTACTTGCTGGTAGCCACAGATTACTTCACAAAGTGGATAGAAGCAGAACCTCTTGCCAAAATCCGAGATGTGGACGTTAAGAATTTCATATGGAGAAACATCATCACCAGATTTGGCATCCCAAGGGCAATAGTTGCCGACAACGGAACGCAGTTTGATAGCAAACTCATCAAGAACTTCTGTGCGAAATTCAAGATAAAAAATTACTTTTCAACACCAAGTTTTTCCCAAAGCAATGGGCAAGCAGAAGCATCCAACAAAGTAATTTTGGATGGGATAAAAAAGAGGCTGCAGGCAGCAAAAGGAAAGTGGGTAAACGAATTGCCTAATGTACTCTGGGCATATCGGACTACGCCGAGAAGATCAACAAGGGAAACCCCCTTTGCCATGGCTTATGGCACAGAAGCAGTCATCCTACTGGAGATCGGCATCCCAGGAATCAGAACCGAAGGAGTAGAGAATGGCACAAATGATATACTTCTAGCCCGAGATTTAGATCTCTTAGAAGAAAGAAGGGAGAAAGTTGCAATTCAACTCGTAACATACCAGCAGCAACTTGCTAGAGCTTACAATAAGAAGGTTAATCCAAGGGATTTTCAAGTCGGCGACCTAGTCCTAAGAAAAGTTGTTGGCAACAAGAAGGATCCAAGAGAGGGCAAGCTTGGCCCAAACTGGGAAGGGCCCTACAGAATTACTTCGGTATTGGGCAATGGAGCATACCGGCTTGAAGATAATGAGGGCAAAGCATTGCCAAGACCTTGGAACACTTGTAATTTGAAATTTTTCTATCATTAGATGTTCCTTGTTATTTTTTTGCCAAGCATCATCAATAAAATCTTAGCAAAATTCTCCAAGACTTGCGAATTGATAAAAGATATATAATGATTGTTTCTGAATAATGTGAACCCAAGTAGAACTCAGGTTCACATTGGGGGCAGAGAGAAGACAGTAATGCTTAACGCTTGTTGAAATTTGTAGCAATTTACAAGTTGAAGTTAAACTAAAGTAATGCTTAACGCTTGTTAAAATTTGTAGCAATTTACAAGTTAAAGTTAAGCCGAAATAATTGTTTATCTTCACTTGTTGAAATTTGTAACAATTTACAAGTTGAAGTAATGCTTAACGCTTGTTGAAATTTGTAACAATTTACAAGTTGAAGTTAAGCCGAGATAATTGTTTATCTTCACTTGTTGAAATTTGTAGCAATTTACAAGTTGAAGTTAAACTAAAGTAATGCTTAACGCTTGTTGAAATTTGTAGCAATTTATAAGTTGAAGTAATGCTTAATGCTTGTTGAAATTTGTAGCAATTTACAAGTTGAAGTTAAGCCGAGATAATTGTTTATCTTCACTTGTTGAAATTTGTAGCATTTTACAAGTTGAAGTTAAACTAAAGTAATGCTTAACGCTTGTTGAAATTTGTAGCAATTTACAAGTTGAAGTTAAGCCGAGATAATTGTTTATCTTTACTTGTTGAAATTTGTAGCAATTTACAAGTTGAAGTTAAGACGAGATAATTGTTTATCTTCACTTGTTGAAATTTATAGCAAATTACAAGTTGAAGACAAGTACTTGCCGAGGTAAATTATCGGGTGGCATTACCGAGGTGTGTTACCCCGAGAAGATTGCACGAAGAAGAAAACGATATATGCAGATTATTCTAAGTATAGAATCATGCAAAGATAAAGAAGAGAAGACAGGAGTACAAGCATTCAAGAAAAGAAAAGTTATATTCATTCACCAAAGGGCACATCGGCCACATAAAAAGCATGCGTTGTTCCAAAAAAAAAATAATAATAATAATAAAGAGGCAACAAAATACAAGTAACCAAAAGAAAAACATAAACAGCTAAGACTTCTCCCTAATAGATGATTGAGTTTGAAGGTCAGATACCACCTTGGCCTCCTTCTTTGCCGCTATCTCGGCGTCAATTTCTTGAAGAGTTTCTTCAACAGTCTTGACCTCAGAAGGGATGTCGGCTGGTGCGATGTCGGGAACAGCTTCTTAGACAACCTCATCACCTAGTCAAGTCTAGAACTTGCTCATTTTGAGGAGGGAACTTGGCACTATCAGCATCTTTGGATTTTCTAACCAAAGCCTCATCCTCTTCCTCATCGGCATCCTCAGACTCAGATTCGCCGACGTCTTAATTTGAGGGTTGGGCTGGAGGGAATGGAAGAGGAATATTGTCAGCATTTCTCAAAGGAGAGTCATCAGGAACATTAAGTTTTTTCAGAAGAGACATCCAACCAAGGATGAAACCCTTGTTGCATGCCTGCTTCACTTGAAGTTCATAGGTCTCAATAACGTCGGCCATGCCTTGATTATACGCCTTTTCATCAGCGTCTTTGATTTCAGCTTCTTTGGTGGCCAGGGCCTCCTGAAGCTCTTTCTCAGCTTGGGCCATTTTTTCCTCGGCCTCTCTCCTTTGAGATTCAGCCACATTTCTGATAGCCTCAGCCGCCTCAGCCTTCTCTTCAGCATTATTCTGAGCTTTAATTGCAGCTTCAGCTTGATCCTCGAGCTTCTTCATTTTTGATTCAAGGCCCTTATTGATCTTTTGAATGGAAGAGAACTCCTTCTTCATGTCGGCCAGCTTTTGCCGATTCTCAAAAGACTACATTGAAAAAGAATGTGCATGCTGGATGGCCTGAAAGAAAACATAGGTATTAAAGAATATTCAAAGTGTGAAATAAAGAAAGAGAAAAATTCACCAATTAGAAGACATTTACCTGAACAGAGTGTTGAAGCATTAGGGCATAATTCTCATACTCGCTAAAGCCATCATTTCGTTCCAAGTCCCCTGGCAGAAGCAGAGCGGTACTGAGTGCTACGCCGACATTAATATCATCGACACTGTCAGTAGTCAAGACTGGCTTGTCCTCCAGAGTAATTTGAGGGGTCCAAGGGATACCGCTCTGTTTGGACCCCGAAGTCATCGTAGAGGAGGACCTCGGCTTTTTGGATTTTGGGGATTCTGATGGCTGTGTTTCAGAGCGCCTCTTCCCAACGGAGGGTTGAGGTTTGTCGCTCTCAGCCAACTTTGATATAGGCAAAGCATCCTCAGACTCAGTCTGAGTAACTTTAGCCTTTGGTTGGGCCTTCTTAACTCTTTTTGGCTTAGGTGGAGGAAGGGTTTGTGCTGGTTGATCATCAACCGATGATGGAATGTTGGCCAAAAGATCTTTCGCAACTGGTTTTGTGTGACCCATCTCGGCAGTAGAAACCGTTCGACGTCGACGGCGGCGTTGTGAAATTGGAACCGAGTATGGAACTAAAGTAGACGGTTGCTCGGTCGGATCAGAAGTTGACCCCTGATCTGTCCAAGATGTGGATGCAGTCTGTGGGGTAATGGCAAAAGGTGGAGATAAGCTCTTCTTCTTCTTCTTCTTGGGGACGTCGGGAAGAGCTGATTTGTATGTTGGGATGAAGTTGAGAAGCAGGGGTGCCTTTCGCTTCTGAACTGGCAGGTCCAGTAATTTCTTTAAATCCTTGCTAGGAACAAAGGATTGGCGAAAGTTTTTTTGCGACTGAGGAAGAACTGCAAAAGTAAAGGCAAAAGCAGATATTAGGAAACAGATAAAGTATACAAGACTTTAAAAAACAAAACAAGTATGAATGCAGGGTCTTACCATTACCCTCTATAAAGATTGATCGTGGGAGAGGGAAGAGATGGAGATCTTCATCTGGGGCGAACTCCCAGTTCCCCGAGGTAATGAGATAATCATCACCAGCTCCCTTGTTGGAGTCTGGGAGGTCGGCTACAATTTTAAATTCTGTGGATCTCGGCTTAAGGTAATAAATGTAGCCTTTTTCTTTCAAGTTAAGGCCACACATGGTATAGCAATATTGGATGTCGGCAAGAGTGATCCTAGCGTTTTCCCGTTTAGCTAGGGCTATAATACCAAAGATCACTCGATAGGAATTGATTGCCAGTTGCATGGGGTTCAACTTATAGTAATGGAGAACCTCACGAAACAGAATGTTTAGTGGAAGCCGAAGTCCACACTCTATAAAGGCGACTACAGGGAAGGGCATGGAGTTTTCAGTAGGCATGATGGAGTCATCATCCCCAGCCAACCTCAGATTAACATCGGCTGGGATTTCAAACTCTTGTCTAAAGTATTCTAGTTTGGAGGGGGTGTTTACCCTATGTTTCCACATACCCATGTTATCGGCTTAATCTTAGAAGGGTTAAGATTCAGAAAGAAGATGTTTCTTATTGATGGGACCTCGGCAAAAACCTAGGTTTGTGCTGGTACAGAAATTTGTAAAGAATGTTTCAGTTTTGCCCTAAATTGTGGGTTCTACAAACAAATCCCAAACCTAAAGCTATGAAGATGAAGATCAAAGGTACAGATCTGGAAAAGATACAAAAAATAGAAAACAAAAACAAAGTTTCAGAAATAAGAATTAAGATGGGCTATCAAGAACATGAAGAATACATGAATATATGGCCAAGAACAGTGACAAAAGTGCAAAGAAGTGGTGAAACAGTGCGTGTGTTCAAAATGTGGGCAAAGGAAAAATCGGGGATGAATGCATTCAGATGTACGATTTATGAATTAAAAAAGCTTGAAACAGTACATAACGGCGATAGCGAGATAGAAGAAACATCAGGGAAACGAAAAACGAAAAGAGCAGTAGCTTACCAGAAAAAGGGAAGCCGGAAAGGGATTTGCCGATGTCCTACGACGATTGCAGGAGCAGAAAACTGGTGGAAATCTTGTCGGAAGGGGTGAACGGAGAAGGTTGCAGAGCTTTGGAAGCCTGAGCGATGGAGGATTTCGAAAGCTAGAGAGAGAGAGCAGGAGATTCGAATGAAAAAGTGAAGAGACGAAAAAAAGGGAAAAAAAGTTTTTGATTAAACAGAAATGGCGGCAAAAGCAATCAATACGCCTAGAAGAACGAGGGCGTCAGACGGCACACAGGAAGAAAGAGGCAGCTAACAGACGCGTCATGTGTACGGAGCAATAAGAGGGAAACGCGTAGCTAAAACGGTTGGGTTAAAGTGCATGACATCTCATGCGCATGAGAAGGTCCTTAAAAATCTTGATTTTTTAAGGAAAGCATGTCGGCCTGAAATGAATGATCTCGGTAGAGATACTGAAAATCGATGTACTGGATAAACGGAATGATATAGGTTCCATCACCCACCTCAGAATGTCGAGGTAATAGAACCTAGGGGGCAGTTGTGGGGGTGTATTTTCTGAATACCAACACGTGGCAAGGTGACGCCGATGTGTCAACCGAGGTGCCACGTGTTTTGATTGTGACGCCGAGGTTATCTCGGAAAAGCCGAGGTTATCTCCGAAGATATCGGAATCCGAGATAAATGGATAAGGGGCAAGAGTCCTACAGTAAAGAGGGAACTTTGCTAAGATAAGGATAAAGCTCTTAGGGAGTTTATCTTTATCTCTTGTGAAATCCAAAGTAAGCACTGAATGGGAGTCCATAGAAGTCAGGCTTCTAGTGGGATCAAGATTGAGTTGGCTATAAAAGAGAGGCACCCCCGTGGGTCTAAGGTACGCAGTTTTATGCTTTGAGTAGTGAGTTTAGCACTTGATTTATCTTTGAGAGATTTACTGACTTGATCGTCAGAGTGCCTCCGGGTGGAAGAGCCACCGCCGGAGCCCTTTCTTTCTGTTGCAGGTTAGCTGAAACCATCTATTCTGCCGGTGCTCTCCAGCTGATTACTAGGCGGGTAGTGTGGTCAGAAAATCACCCACACAACAAGGATCTTACAAAATGAACAATTTGAATTATCAAAACAGAATCGATAATAAACCCTACAAGACCGAACATGACAGTCAAATTCAAATTTAAACTTAACATAAGCCGAACCTATTTTATATCACCACTTACATGAACATTTACGATTAATTTGATTGGTTTCCTTGTTTAGATATAGTCATTAAAGAATTAATCAAAGCACCATGTACTTGGTGATGTAAACTATTTGATAAAAATCAGGTAATATATAGGAACCCTTAATTTGTTAACCTATGTCTTAACAGATGAAAGGTATACTTATATTGTCAGAAAAAGTAAAAAATGGCAAGGTAATTTCAAAAAAACATAGGAAAAGTTTCCATAATTTCAAAACAACTTCAGAGGTAGTTTATGTAATTTATTTTTTCCTCTTGTTGTAGGTAATACTTAGATGGTATTTGATAATCTAATTCAATATCTAAAACTGAATGTATGAAGTGAATATCAATTAAACCCATTTGCTGACCATATTTAACTGACTCTTAAATTGTAAGTTTTAAGTTCAAAAAAATTAAGTAGTAGAAAACTTTTTTAATACTAACACTCCGTTTGCTTTGATGGAAAATATTTTTTATGTTTTTTGATATTTGGTATGATGAAAAATGAAAGTAAACGAAAAATATTTTCTATTGCCAATGAAAAATAAACATATTTGGGTAGAAAATATTTTTTACTTTTAAAAGGTAGAAAATGTTTTTCGGACTAAAGTTTTACTAATTTCACCACATTACCAACACTACTCTCACTCCCACCATCACACCACCATCACACAGCCACCGCCGCCACCTCTACCTCCACATTTACCTTTACCTTTGCCCACCACCACCACCACCACCACCAAACATAGAAAAATATTGTCTTCAAAAAGCATTTTTTGATTTTTTGATTTTTTTTTGTAGAAAATATCTTTCATTGAAAAATATTTTTTTCTCCAACAAACGGAGCATAACTAAATTAGAATTATTTATGCATAAATATCTATGGAATAAGGTGAAATTATATTCACAGGAAAAAGTGAGATAACGTATCCCTTCCTTAATTCTGCAAGAAAAATCAAAGTCAATGATCACTCACGACCTAGGTAGTTCGGGAGGACCCTCTAATGATCAATTCAAAATACTGATCGACCATGTATATGACGTAGGTACTAAAATGTATTAAATGAGTTTTTTGAGTTACCTTAGCCTGCCATTTGTGCTTTGCCTGTTTCTCCTTTTATAGTTGCTCTATTTGTATTGTGATCGTCCGTTCTTATTTTTATCAAAGGCCTCTGCCCTTTCTAGAGGTCACTTAGGCTAGTTGCTAACTTGCTTTTGGTATTGATTGTCAAATTCATGTTCATAGGATGGTCAAAAGGGCATTAGGTCTTAGTGGCCAAGTTGTGTTGCATGGCAATTGTTGGATGGTTTATGATTAGACAACTTCCTCGTTTTCTAGCTTGAGTTTATACCGTAGCCCTTTTGCCATGGGTTTTTCATCTGTTGGATTGGGGCTTGATCTAATGATCCCTGTTACTTCTAGTGATACTTCTTCTAGATGGATATCTTTTATCCCCACGTGCTTGGCTTAAGATTTGTCTTGGGCTATTACTCTCTTAAGATTACCTTTATACAATACATGGCACACGACCAAGAAGTAAAGGGCCCTGTTGCCAACAATTAAAAGACTTCGAGTCATGAATAATCCGCCAGCCTTGTACCTGAAAAAGTTTATCAACACGTGGGATGAGCACTAAGCCCAGTAGAGATCCCGAAGATCCCAACCAATCACAGCATATAGATAAAAATGATCATGAATGCATCAAGACATACCGTATAAGTAATGTGACATTTAATATCCAAGATATACTCATATAACTGTGTTTTTCTCAAAACATTCCTCATGACACAATTTAGTATAAAATGATTTCCTCTCTTTCACATTCCTATCATTACTTCCAAAGAAAATATTTTAAAACCTCATTGTGTCTTTGATAAAACTTCTCACATTAACATAAAGGAATCTCACTTAAATAATCATTTTGAAAATATAACCCCACATGCAAATCATAATCCCCATCCTACCTCTCAATACACCATAAGCGTATACATCCCAATATATATGTATATATATCTACAACATTCCCTGACCATAGGCCCAAGGATTTAAAAGGTGACTGGTATGGAACCGTTAACACATATATACATTCAGCCAAGATAACTGAAGTAATACATACTGCCAATCTCATCTCCACAATATGAAAACCGACAACACATATATATATCCACAACGAGATAACTAAAGTAATACATACTACCAAACTTATCTCCACAATATGAAAACTGACAACACCTGTATATATATATCCACAATAAGATAACTGAAGTAATACATACTACCAAACTCATCTCCACAATATGAAAACCGACAACACGTATATATATATATATATATATCCACAACGAGATAACTGAAGTAATACATACTACCAAACTCATCTCCATCAGCCTACAACACGGATAACAGATCCAACAATACTAATACCACATAACACTTTACTGGCCTCACCTGGAAGGAGGTGCTCCTCAGGTCATACTTTACCAGGCGCAAACTGGAAAGGAACGAAGAACCTATCACAAGGCGCCACACTTTGCTGGCTATGATACGGCGGGAAACAGACCCCCTTTTCACACTTTACCGGGCGCAAACCAGAAGGGACGAGGAAACTGGCTCAACACGGCAGGTAATGGACCCCCAAAGAACATCACATCAAAAGCATAACAAACTAACCAACATCAATAATACACGGGTGTAATACATACACCTAGTCTAACCATCACAATCCTAACTATCAACAGTTAAACACATTATCCCATTTCTATCAAAAGGTGCTCCTTACACTGCCGTTCAACAACAGGTTTTCTTTCATTATTAAAGTGTTTCCAAACACAACCCAAATTACTAAACATCAAAATCATACTATCCAACAACCGTCTCACAATACAAATACATTTATAAGCGTTGCAGTTATCTCTTTAACAACATAAAATGTTCACTTACAACCAACATTATATCATCTCATATCATATAATCCATCCTACAATAATACACATGGCATATATCTAACAACAATAAATACCATCTTCCACTGATGGCCAAGGACAAAGCTCTACACGCCAATTACATAATCTGAAATAATAGATACACCCTTAGGTAATTCCACACTCCCGTTCATCGCAAGATCTCAAGTTTTATAAAAAAAAAAAAGGTTTTTAGTTCCATTTTGTTTTGAAAACAAAACCTTACTACTCCAAATCCTAACAAACACCACAGTGGCCATGTCCACCAACATTAAACCAAAACCCCAATTATTCATAACAACCTGTAGCTCGCCTTTTCTTGCCCCCTTTCGGAAGGTTTAAAACAAACCCTACAGTTCGGACTCCCGCGGTTCTGAATCTAATCTC
>NW_021026420.1:366680-400454 GCF_004153795.1 Camellia sinensis | reverse complement strand
GTGCATGCAAGGCAAATGTATGAATGCACGCATGCATTGCATAAGGTATGCTAAATTTAAAGATGCCCTAGTCTACCATCAAAAGCGGGTAAATAAAAGGGAAGAAAGACGTGAGGTTGGAAGACATACACACACTCACACACACTTATTACATAATTGCCCTCACTCGGAGGAACCAAATAAATATTACAGTCCGAATGATAAGCAAATAAAATTATTACAGAATTTCTAATTAATTGATAGAAAGAATGCAAAAAGAAAGGAAAAGGGTGGCCGCAGCCTCTGCCTCAGGATGCGCGAATGATGCATGCTCGAAACCCAGCTCGCCTGGAAAACCCGTACCATACCACTGCCACCTCTGTTTATACAGCCATGTCTCTCTGAAAATTGCCAAAGCCCTAGGACAGGTTCCTTGCATGCTGCAGAGTACCACCGGCTAGGGGAAATTCCCACCGGCAGTTCATAATTTCCACCGGCTGTTCCTGGATTTATCGGCCATTCAAAGATTGCCGATCGGCACTGAATTATGCCGGTTGGCGGAAGCTTCCTGCAGAAGACAGTTTTGACAACAACAGAGAACAGACAGTATACGGCATGGGATTTCAGGCACATGTGAGCATGGTCATGCTTCCCATCATGCTTTGAACTCAGGGAAGCATGGCCCTCGATCCTCGAGCCATCAATGGTGCATGATAGCCCAAGAGATCAAGCTTGCCATTTGATGTAAAAATGCATGCAATCACACAAATGAGGACCGAGACCCTATCATGCCGAAGTCAAGGGTCTCGGTGACCAAGAATCAAGGCACATTACATCACTCGTAGTATGAATGTTCCTTGATCCTCACACTTGGTTTGACACCCCAAACCAAGTAATGCAATGCATGTTATGCAAACATGGCTCAAAATGTAACAATGAGATGGAAATGCAAGGCATGCCAAATGTTATGCAACTAATATGGCAAGTATACAATGCTAGGCATGCAAGATGTAAATGTAATGCAAACAAGGACCATTTGAGCAATGGGATCAACATATTACAAGGCTTAATGAAGCAATCATGCAATGGACATGAGACAAGCATGCAAGAGGGCCTTGAACCATAAAGGGGCAGACCTTGATCCACCCCGAAACAGTGGCCAAAAGTGCCTAGAAAGGTAGACAAAAACTCATGCCAACAAGTAAGCCAAAGGTCCTAAAGTTAAGGTACAAAAGGAGGGCACTTCACTTCCATCAACATGACCACTCATGGCATGAATTGGACAAGCCAAAACAGAAACTAAGCATGCAAAAAGGACTCCAAACCTACTGATATGGCAGCTTAAATGGCTCCAAAGAGGCGTATGCACCGAAGCTCATTTCTTAGGCATAAGAGGGCACACCCTCAAGGCATGAAAGAGGTCACACATGCGCACATATAACATGATCTAGGGACTGAAGTATGGTCCTAAATGATGCCAAAATCATGAAGATGGTTCAAGCTATACATGCTAGAGGTCAAAATGCTCAAAGCTTACAAGCCAAAACACAAAGAGACGACACCAACAAAGCAAGCATGACTGAAATAGATGGCCAACAGACCTCAAACATGATAAAATAATGCCAAGACCTTCATGGCACTAAGCCAACACATGCAAGAATTATGGCCTAAACACAAGGTGCATTTCTAGGCCAAATAGGGGGACGTAAAGCAAGTATATTAAGCATGTAAAAAGCCACAAATCCGACTAAAAACAGAGATTAAAAATGACCTAAAAACACCCAAAAACCTCTGAAAAAGTGCTAAAACCAATCAAGTATGCATGTTACCCTTTAAGCCAAAATGCAAGAAAATAAGACAATGAAGGGAGAGGGGTGTCCCTCCCCTATGCAAGACTTCAAACCACCTTCCTTACCACTGAAAATCCATTGATTTTCAGTGGTGAGGAGACCAAAACACTTAAGCAAATGAGGCCTTACCAAGGAGGCAACAAAAAGGCCAAATGAGGCCTAAGAGGGTGAGTTTGAACTCAAACCACCAAAGACCCTTAATGAAAGTTCTAAAGCATGAAAATATAAGCCTTTTTTATGTTATGCACAAAAACTAAATCAGCAAGAAAGATAGGTAAAATACTAGTGCAAATTTGGGGAAACTAAAGCAAGATGCTCACCCTTGATGCACACCTCAAGAACAGCCAATGCAGCCCTCTTCTTCTGATCAAAAACAGCCCCAAAACTCAAAAATCAACCCTCAAAGTCCCTCAATCTCGGAGCAAGGTGTAATAGTGTGTGTATTAGTGCAAAAGTAAGGTAAAATCACACTTTTAGGCCAAGAAACACACACAAAGGAAGAGAGAGAGGGAAGTATAGAGAGAGGGTGTATCTATATGTGTAAGCTCTGGTTTTGCCTCCAAAGTTTCTAACCTAGAACAATGAGAAGGCTCCTCCTCTTATAGAAGTCCCTCTTGCAAAGCTTATACAACAAGCTTGCTTAGAGGGAGATCCCTCCATACACGTGTATGGAGGGAAGCAGAGTTGGTGCCAGTTATCACAGCTGGCACAAAATATCTACATAAAGTAGATGAACAGTGGTCGGCTGCCCAAAAATGCCATTTTCGCAAAAAAGAGTGCCGACCGGCAGAAAATAGTGCCGACCGGCAATATATATTGCCGATGGAGACAAAAACCAGCCGGTGGCCTCTGGCTATGGCCGGTGGTATGTGGGGGTGCCTCACAAGGCATTCCCTACCCCTCCAAGGCAAAATGCAAGTGTTTGGTGCAAAACCAGACACTAAACGGTCGAATTCGGAGATCCTGAGGCAAGGCACGTAGCCGAGACCTCCGGGAACTCCAAATGAACACAAACATGGATGATCACCGAGTGTTCAAATGGCGACATTCAAGTCTTGAGGACGGTCAAAAATAGGGTGTCTACACTCCCCAAGGCGAAGTATGAGGGATCCCCAAATCTGGCCATGAAGGTGGCTTGTCGTTTCAGCTCCTTGTTTTCAGCTTTCAGTGCACAAATTTCTGCTCGCGCATCTTTGTACATGCGCTGGAGAAGGGTGAGTTGGGCGTTGACCTGGTGTACTTCACTCGTCCTGGCCTGCAATCAGAGAGACAAGTTAGTGACCGCCGCCACTGTCTCCGTGCAAGACCTCAATGTAAAGTGGTTGGCTTCTATGTCAGATTGAGCGACCATTATTTGCTCAATCAACAACACAAGAAGGTTAGGAAGAGAAGCAGTAGGGGCACTCGGTCTCGAACCATAAGAGTTTATGGGATCGTTCAGGTACGGATACAGAGTGAAGGGATGAGACGAGGAAGCCATGTGTTGGAGGTGGGAGACGTAAAAGAAAAGAAATGAGTTACAGAGTAAGAACAGAGAATAGACTGAGGTTTGGCCTTCCCAGTTCTGTTTCTCGTTGAAGAAGTTTGTCTCTCAATGAGGTAAAAGAAACAGAGGTGAGTGATGAAAAAGGAGAATGGTGAGTGATAAAGAAGCAGAAGAGAGTGATGAAGATGAAGGAGATGGAAGAGAATGGTGAAGAAGCAGAGGAAGGCTAAAGAGATTAAGAAGAAGGATGAAGAGAAGAAGTTGAAAAGAAGAAGACAAAGAGTGAGAGAGCCAAGGCGAGCGTCGTTCGAGGCCTACTTTTGTCGGCCAATGACGAAGCCGCGTGTCAGGTGTGGATGTCAAAAAGAAGAGAGAGACGCGGGAGAATTGTGTATGCATATATGTATAATCAATCTAGAGGCTAAACATTTTCTTCAGCTTCGAATTGCCAAGAATAGCCAGGACCGCACGTGCAGGGCTCATAGCTGCATGTGTGGGGTTCACGGCTGCACGTGCAGGGCTCACAGCCACACCTGCGGAAAATAAGGCAGGGCTGCTGAAATAAAAGCACGTGTGGGCTACATGTGCGGTGAGGGGATTCCACACGTGCAGAAATCAGAGAAAAAATCTACCTTCTTCTGTTAACTTTCCCGATCCTCTGAATTTGTTTCTGAGCATGTTTTGTCCCTTCGCAATGCCTATAAATGAATGGATAATGAACGAATCATAAAACGAATTAATGAAAGAAATCATATGAATTGAACGGATTATTCATCGAATGTGTGTGTGAAATATTTGTGTAGGTCATGTGCTAGAGGAAACACTGCGAAACCTAACGCACTGTGAGTAATAATATTCTATATATCTATTCTTAATTGGGTACTTGGAGCCACAAATTGAGAATTGTGTCAACATTGTGTTTTGATGGAAAGGAATGAAATTTGTAAAAGTAATATGACATGTGCAATGTGGACCTAAGGTCGTTCTGTTTATGCTATGATATGATTGGGCCCAAGGCCGTTCTGTTAATATGATTGGGCCTGAGGCCGTTCTGTTAATATGATTAGGCCCGAGGCCATTCTACTTATATGTGGGCTCGTAACCGTTCTGAATTTTGTGGGCTTGAAGCCGTTCTGATATGATGGGCCTAAGGCTATTCTGTTGATACGATTATGGATATTGTGAGAACTTTATGATTATCTATTTACACTGCTTT
Organism: Camellia sinensis; assembly: GCF_004153795.1. Lineage (NCBI taxonomy): Eukaryota > Viridiplantae > Streptophyta > Magnoliopsida > Ericales > Theaceae > Camellia > Camellia sinensis. The sequence continues at coordinate 395,923 of NW_021026420.1, read as the reverse complement.
ACTTTATTATTACTCATTGAGCTTCGCTTACCCAATATTATGTATGCACATGTAGGTGATCCGCAGCATGGGGCACACCCCTAGAGTCAGCTTCAGGAGCTATTTTTGTGACCCAATCGAGTCCTACCTCCAAGATGGAGTTTCGTCTTTGACTCAAGTTAACTTGTCTTGGTTATGTTTGTAATGAGTTCCTAGGAGATCAACTGAGATGGTGGAAACTAGAGTTTGAATGGCGATGCCTAGAACGCAAAAGGTTCGGGATTTTCGAGACTAAAGTCTGGTTTAAATACCTAGGGGTGTATCCCTGGCTTGAAATTTGTATGGCAACCCCATAAGTTGAGATAGCTTGTATGCGCCTCAACTCTGGAAACTGAACCAACCTAGTCTGTCACCCTGTTGAAGAATAGGGAAAGCTGCAAACATAGCCAGGTAGAAATATTGCTTGCTTCGTGTGTTTTGCACTAAGCTTGCCTCCCATGTTGCCACCTTCATAGCTTTATCATCACTCCATGACATTGCATTGCATTGCATTACATAAATCTTGAATTTTCAAACAATCGGCTTCGCGAAGCGTGGAAGTCCAACTTTCAAACTAAATTTTGAGCATGTCACTTGCATTCTGCCCCTGAACTACGCTGGTTTGATTCATTGCAAAGGGATACGTAGGTAACCTTCAGGTTCAGCCACTTGCATTGCATTTTGTTTGTTTGCTCAAGTCTTACGGCCTTGTCAAAAGGGTCATCTTCGGGCTTTGACATTCACTCACGTCATGTAATGACTTCAAGCTCTGTCAAAGAGAGGCAACTGTAGACACCCCATTTTGACCGGCCATAAGACTTGGGCGATTTCTTTTGATTACCTGATGATCACAATTAGAATATGTCATCTCACAGAGTCCTCAGTAAGAAAGATGGAATTTAAGCTTTAATTCCAACCTTCACCCATTTTTTGGCCAAACTATTTTAGACCTTAAAACCCTTTTTCAAAATATATTTTTTTAAAATGTTTTTACAATGTCCCGAGGCTCCCATTTCGATTAAAATATTGCACTTTTCAGTAAACCGAGTAAGGACAAAGTGGAAATAAATGGAAGAAGGTGAATTTTTTGAAAAATATTTAAAAACATCTTCTTTATAGGTTTCGAGTTGAAGGAAATAGGAGGGGCTGAAAGAAACTTGTTTAGGAAAATGATGAGTATCAAATCATTAAGGAGGAAATGAGCAGCCTTCACTAAATTAGGCATTTATCTTTGTAGACTTGGAATGTAAATGTGAGACCACCACCATTGGAAAGTAGACTTCTGGGGCTTCAATTTGGACCCAAGAACCACCTAAAACCAAGTCTAGATGAGGGAGATATGCCCATCTGAAGTTGGGCTTAATAGCAGATTTTGTTGACTCGGCCCGAGACAACCTTCACTAAATTAGGCTTATCTCTTTGTTCACTTGGAATCTAAATGTGAGGTCACCACAATTAGAAAGTAGACTTCTGGGGCTTCAATTTAGACCTAAGAACCACCTAAAAACAAGTCTAGATGAGGGAGACATGCCCATTTGAAGTTCGGCTTAATAGCATATTTTGTTGACTCGGCCCAAAACAACAACAGCCCATTTTTTTGTTGGTTCGGTTGGGACACTCCATTGACCCATTTTTCTGACCCAAATATGTTCCAATGCATGTATACTCTTCCCTCATTACCTAGTGTTTGCACCATTGAAGATAATGCTCCATTTTTGCCCCCATTAGCTCCATTAGTGTTCCATTAGCTCCATTACCTTCAATTATGCTCTATCTTGTCTTCCAGCATATCTTCCACCATTTCTCCACTTGCTTAGCCTATAAGTATACATCTGATTGTTGAGAGAAGGAAGAGAATAGATTAAGGAGAGAACATTGAGCTAGAGAAAAGAGGAAGAAAAGAGAGAAAAATTGAGTTTTTGAGCTAAACACACTCCTATCTTCCATATACACCCTATATCTTCCATACAAACTGAAATTCCATCTTTTCTACATCCAAAAATCCTCCAAAAATTCTGAAATACTTGAATTTCAGTAGCTTTGATCAAGAGAAAGAGTGGGTGTTGGTAAAAGTGAGCAAAAACAGGAGCGACAATCACTTTTTCACCACATACACCTCCAAGCCATAATTCTAGCAAGAATTCCAAGCTTTTAAATTGAGGATTGAGAACATAATTCATACACTTGAGGATGATCAAGAGTAAGTTTGGAAATCAAGAAATTCAATCGTTCTTTGAAAGGTGAATTTCTAGTCTTTCATTTTCTTATATTTTCTATCTCATATTTATTTTCTTACTTCTTATTTCGCTCTGCTCAGTTTGGTTTAGTTCGATTCTGCTCAGTTTAGTTGTTCAATTCAACTTGGTTTGGTTCGATTCGGTTCGGCGGTTCGGTTCGATCCAGTTCCGCTCGGCATCATTTAGTTCAGATTGGGTTGGTTCGGTTGGCTTGGTGCGGATATCACCATTGATTATTTGGCTTGGGAATATGCAGCCCAATGGTTGATTCCATGTTAGTTGAGTAGTGGCCATTTGCAAAAATAGATTTTGATTAATTCGAATGAAGCTGACTAATTTTTCTCGAAAATTGTTCTATTTTTGCAAAACTTGGACCATTCTTTGGATTTGAAAAGGGAAGATTTTCACTGCTCACAATTTAGCTTGCATGATTTGAAACAGAAAATGGAATAGGTATGCTAATCTAACTCTCATGTTCATCAAAACATTTTTACAAAAAAAAAAAAAAATAAAGAAAAAAATTCAAGGTAATGAATTAGGGGCATAGTCGACTTAGAGATTCTGTCTTCTCCACCACTCGAGTCAACTTGTTAGTGTATATGAGTGTGTATTCATACCAGTCAGTGTATTTACACCAATCAGGGTATTCATACTAGTCAGTGTATATAAGTGTGTTCCTTTCATACCAGTCAGTATATTTATACCAGTCAGTGTATTCATACCAGTCAGTGTATATAAGTGTGTTTGGATTGTTTTCTTTCGTTTTTCTTGCATTGAGTCATTTTTGTTTTTGATTTAGGTCAGTATGGAATCAATGTCCAATTCAGAGTTCAAATTTCAATCATTCTCAAGTTCAATTAAACAAAGATTGTTTTCAACTCAGAGTAATGTGCCAATTACACATTGATGTGCAAACACGAAATTTTTTTTATTACAGTCAGGGGAGGACATCCCCGATTACAGAGACTCCAAAAAAAAAAAAAAAAAAAAAAAAACCCAGAATAAAAAAAAAAAAAAAAAAAAAAAAAAAACCAAAAAAACAAAAAAAAAAAAAGAAAAAAGAGAGAAACAGCGAGCCCAGAAAAAAAAATACAAAGTCCAGAAAAAGAATAAAAACAAATAAAAAAAATGGAGAGAGAGAGGGAAGGATTTTCTTCTTCTTTCTTCTCCAGTGACAACCACACGCCGACTTCACTTACTCGGCTCTACCACTGAGCTCTTCCTCTTTTTGTCGTCAACCTTCGAACGCCCTGCTCCAGTACTTTTGCCGAGAGAGTCAGCTCCCCAAGGCGAAGTATGAGGGATCCCCAAATCTGGCCACGGAGGTGGCTTGCCGTTTCAGCTCCTTGTTTTCAGCTTTCAGTGCACAAATTTCTACTCGCGCATCTTTTTACATGCGCTGGAGCAGGGTGAGTTGGGCGTTGACCTGGTGTACTTCACTCGTCCTGGCCTGCAGTCAGAGAGACAAGTTAGTGACCGCCGCCACTGTCTCCGTGCAAGACCTCAATGTAAAGTGGTTGGCTTCTATGTCGGATTGAGCGGCCATTATTTGCTCAATCGACAACATAACAAGGTTAGGAAGAGAAGTAGTTGGGGCACTCGGTCTCGAACCATAAGAGTTTATGGGATCGTTCAGGTACGGAAACAGAGTGAGGGGATGAGACGAGGAAGCCATGTGTTGGAGGTGGGAGACGTAAAAGAAAAGAAATGAGTTACAGAGTAAAAACAGAAAATAGACTGAGGTTTGGCCTTCCCTATTCTGTTTCTCGTTGAAGAAGTTCGTCTCTCAATGAGGTAAAAGAAACAGAGGTGAGTAATGAAGAAGGAGAATGGTGAGTGATAAAGAAGCAGAAGAGAGTGATGAAGATGAAGGAGATGGAAGAGAATGGTGAAGATGAAGACGGAGAAGACTGATTAAAAAGAATAGAAAAGAAAGAAGAGAAGAAGAAGATGACAGAGAAAAACAAAAAAGGAGGAAGGGCCGAGGCGAGCTTACAAACCGAGGAGACCTGCTTTTGTCGGCCAGCCGACACAAGAGCAAGCCGCGTGTCAAACGCAGTGAGAGACACAGGAGAATTGTGTATGCATATATGTATGTATATTGTATAACTATGTAATGTATATATATTTGTTTGAACATTTTGGTCACAAGAGTGGCTCGGGTTCAGTTGTTTGGCTTAATGGTTGGGTTGAGAGCCTAAGCCCGAGGTCAGGGGTTCGAACCCCACTCAGAGTTTCTTTCGTTTTGTTTTGGTTTTATGTATATATGTCTTGTATAGTATATATATATTTATTTGTATATTTTGTCACAAGAGTGGCGTGGCTCAGTGGTTGAAGACTCTGGGACCAGGCCTGAGGTCAGGGGTTCGAACCCCGTGTCCAGGCATTTTGTGTTTTTTCATTTTGCTTGTTTTGAGTACGTGCACTGACGTCAGCAAATGGAATATGCCTTCTCAGTAACGGCATCTTCCCACTAACGGCCGTGAGTGGAATATTCCCCACCTATATATATACCGTATATGTCCGTATATAGCTTTGTCATATACCGTATACCTCTGTCTATATACCGTATATATCTGTGCATATACCGTATGTCTTTGTCATATACCGTATATATATGTTTATATACCGTATATTTCTGTGTATATATTCATATATGTCTGTGTATATGGCCATATATATATCTGTGTATATATTTGTGTATGTCCATAAATGTCTGTATCTATTTGTGTATATATCTATACATACAGTATTTCCGAAACCACCTTTGTCCCTTTTACGTGAAACGTGTTAGGATGAGAAATTTCTCCTTGGTTAAAACCTCCCCTCTCTTCGTATAAAATATGTTGAGATACGCCTGTTGGTTGCACCATATTTTCTCCTTTCATTCTGTGTACCTACCACACAAATGTCAAATTCAATTGCCCTGTCTTGGGCATCGCGCTGTCTTGGGCATCAAATTCAATCGCCCTGTCTTGGGCATCGCACTGTCCTGTGCATCAAATTCAATCGCCCTGTCTTGGGCATCACACTGTCTTCGGCATCAAATTCAATCGCACTGTCTTGGGCATCGCACTGTCTTGTGCATCAAATTCAATCGCACTGTCTTGTGCACCTACACAACACTGTTTTCTGCATTCATTCCCTTACATCGCACTGTCTTGTGCAACCCCGCTTGTACTATCTTGTGCACTCCTGTGGTCTAAGAGACCTTAAATCCTCTAAAGATGCAATTCCTTTCGTGTTTGTCATACCCGAATGACTTCAATCGGTTTGGTATACCCACCTGACTGTGTTTGTAATGAGTTCCTAGAATATCAACTGAGATGATGGAAACTAGAGTTTGAATGGGGATGCCTAGAACGCAAAAGGTTCGGGATATCCGAGACTAAAGTCTGGTTTAAATACCCAGGGGTGTATCCCCGACATGAAATCCGTATGGCGGCCCCACAAGTTGAGATAGCTTGTATGCGCCTCAACTCTGGAAACTGAACCAACCTAGTCTGTCACCCTGTTGAAGAATAGGGAAAGCTGCAAACATAGCCAGGTAGAAATATTGCTTGCTTCGTGTGTTTTGCACTAAGCTTGCCTCCCATGTTGCCACCTTCATAGCTTTATCATCACTCCATGACATTGCATTGCATTGCATTGCATAAATATTGAATTTTCAAACAATCGGCTTCGCGAAGCGTGTAAGTCCAACTTTCAAACTGAATTTTGAGCATGTCACTTGCATTCTGCCCCTGAACTACGCTGGTTTGATTCATTGCAAAGGGATACGTACATAACCTTCGGGTTCAACCACTTGAATTGCATCTTTTTTGTTGCTCAAGTCTTACGGCCTTGTCAAAAGGGTCGTCTTCGGGCTTTGACATTCACTCACGTCATGAAATGACTTCAAGCTCTGTCAAAGAGAGGCAACTGTAGACACCCCATTTTAACTGGCCCCAAGACTTGGGTGATTTCTTTTGATTACCCGATGATGACAATTAGAATATGTCATCTCACAGAGTCCTCGGTAAGAAATATGGAATTTAAGCTTTAATTCCAACCTTCACCCATTTTTTGGCCAAACTATTTTAGATCTTAAAACCCTCTTTTCAAAATATGTTTTTTTTAAATGTTTCTACAATGTCCCGAGGCTCCCATTTGGATTAAAATATTGCACTTTTTAGTAAACCAAGTAAGAACAAAGTGAAAATAAATGGAAGAAGGTGAATTTTTTGAAAAATATTTAAAAACGTCTTCTTTATAGGTTTGGAGTTGAAGGAAATAGGAGGGAATGAAAGAAAACTTCTTTAGGAAAATGATGAGTATCAAATCATTAAGGAGGAAATGAGCAGCCTTCACTAAATTAGGCATTTCTCTTTGTACACTTGGAACATAAATGTGAGACCACCACCATTGGAAAGTAGACTTTTGGGGCTTCAATTTAGACCCAAGAACCACCTAAAACCAAAGTCTAGATGAGGGAGATATGCCCATTTGAAGTTGGGCTTAATAGCAGATTTTGTTGACTCGGCCCAAGACAGCCTTCACTAAATTAGGCATATTTCTTTGTACACTTGGAATCTAAATGTGAGGCCACCACAATTGGAAAGTAGACTGCTGGGGCTTCAATTTAGACCCAAGAAGCACCTAAAACCAAGTCTAGATGAGGGAGATATGCCCATTTGAAGTTCGGCTTAATAGCATATTTTGTTGACTCGGCCCAAAACAACAACAGCCCATTTTTTTGTTGGTTCGGTTGGGACACTCCATTGACGCATTTTTCTGACCCAAATATGTTCCAATGCATGTATACTCTTCCCTCATTACCTAGTGTTTGCTCCATTGAAGATAATGCTCCATTTTTGCTCCCATTAGCTCCATTAGTGTTCCATTAGCTCGATTACCTTCAATTATGCTCTATCTTCTCTTCCACCAAATCTTCCACCATTTCTCCACTTGCTTAGCTATAAGTATACATCTGATTGTTGAGAGGAGGAAGAGAATAGATTAAGGAGAGAACATTGAGCTAGAGAAAAAAGGAAGAAAAGAAAGAAAAATTGAGTTTTTGAGCTAAACACACTCCTATCTTCCATATACACCCTATATCTTCCATACAAACTGAAATTCCGTCTTTTCTACATCCAAAACTCCTCCAAAAATTCTGAAATACTTGAATTTCAGTAACTTTGATCAAGAGAAAGAGTGGGTGTTGGTAAAAGTGAGCAAAAACAAGAGAGACAATTACTTTTTCACCACATACACCTCCAAGCCATCATTCTAGCAAGAATTCCAAGCTTTCAAATTGAGGATTGAGAACATAATTCATACACTTGAGGGTGATCAAGAGTAAGTTTGGAAATCAAGAAGTTCAATCTTTCTTTAAAAGGTGAATTTCTAATCTTTCATTTTCTTATATTTTCTATCTCATATTTATATTCTTGTTTCTTATTTCGTAGTGTTTTGTTATAATCCAAGTGGTTTGTTTATCTCATATTTATTTTCATACTTTATATTTCATAGAGTGTTGTTGTAATCCAGGTGGTTTATTATTATTATTATTATTATTATTATTATTATTATTATTATTATTGCTTATTTGCTTGCTCTTGTTTCATATCAATTGTGTTGTAAGCTAACCGGTAGCGGTTAGTTGAGCCGCCTACATATTTCTTGTTTGTTCCTTTTCTTAGTTTCGCAACAAGACAGGTTTTGCTCGGCCTAGTTGATCGGTCGACCTATTTGGCTGGTCGGTTAGCTTCTTTTAGACAAAATTGCGTAATTTTCCAATGTTGACCAATTTTCGCCAACGATTCCAAGGAAAATGAAGCTTTTATTTTGTTTATTTTTATTTTGAGTGTTTTGTGAGGTTTTATTCTATTTTATTACAGTATTCCCTCATCTTTCTCTCATTTGGTCTATAATAATTTATTCAAAGTATTGTAATAATTCTTCATCCCCGCTTCTTTCTATCTCATTCCTTTACTTGCTTTCCTTATTTGTACATAAACATCATATTTTTTTTTTTTTATCATATTCATGCTTTATATCCATGTTTCATGCATCTTGATTCGACTAAGTTTGCATTTGTGGATTTAATCAATTCCTATGTGATTATGTCCACTACCTCATGTTCTTGAGATGATTCACACGTCATATCTTAGAAGCCGAATCTTTAGTTGCATCTCATGAGTGAATTGCATTAGGATTTTGTATATAAGATCATGCATGTTTTACTAACTTTGTTTTGTAACTGTTCACGGGACGTCGGTAAATATGTAAGTTTTTATGTTTTAGCATCCCGCTTGCGTGTGTTTTTCTTATTATGTTTAAGCATCCTACCATGTGGCTACTTGCTTACCTCTTATAACTGTATGAATGCTAGTGGATGGAGGTTGTGTCGCTTAATTTGGAATGATGATTTTTAATGCTTGTAAACTCAATGTATTTGGGTTATACATCTTCAAAGCTCTTTCAAAACTACATGAAATCAAGTTGTTCCAAAATGGGTGAAATAGTCTATATTTGTATCTTCACATAGTAAATTTTAGGATTTCTTAAATAATTAGAATATGAACATATAAAGAAAATAAAATTCATATCATGGTTTAGTAGATGCTGATCTTTCGATCGAATAAGCGGAGGTGCTCATTATTGACCTTCCCTTCGCATACCTAAGGTTCCGAGCGAAGCATCATTTGTTACGACAAACAGTGGCCTTGGCGCAAGTCATGGGTTTCCTAATTTTCCAAAATAAATATTAGGTGGCGACTCTGAAATCTGATGACACAGTTTATTTTTGACAAAATTGCAATAAAATGAATTTTCTAAAAGTTGTCAAATCTGGATTCTCATCTATGTTTCACATTGCACTAGTGAGGCTAGATCAAAGAGATAGAGGGTCTGAACTGTTTAATGCGCACAGGTACCCCCCGGGCATGTTACACCCTAGGAAACCAATCATATGTCATTCACGTGCAAATTTTCCGTCCAATTTCTTAAATTCCGTTTTCAATTAGACCAAAATGATACATAGTTCAAAATTCAAGGTCAAAATCGAGCAAATTAAATTTAGAGGGATCAAAATGATATAACGTGTAAATGATAGGGACTATTTACAAAATTTACCCAATAATATATGATATTTCTGACGGTGTCATTATATATTGAAGTGACATATGAAATAGCATGACACATATGAAACAACGAGACAAAGTCCTTACAAAATCCATTGCCCTTGGCCTATATACATAAACCCAGTCTTAAATATAATCAAGTGTTTCAAGAATTTCAATTTCCAGTTACTTCTTGACCAGTTGTTGGATCTTTCCTTTGACTTTTAATCTCTGCATCACTCAAGTATCGCGCAAGTTTACGTGTCTTATTCCAAACACTCTCATCACTTCCATGGATGTCACCTATTCTTGATTGATGGTGTCTATAATTCCTTAGTAGATGAGCAACGAATATTATAAAACAAATAGAGGATGTGACAATGGAGAAGAGGAATAGGCCCCAGAAGCTTTCTAAGCCCAAGCTATCAACGTTCTTGGTATTCTGGGAGTCCAAGCACTCTGATGATGGAGTTAACCACTCCTCTTCCAACCTTTTGAGGGAACCATTTTCCGACAATTGTAGAATGGCTTTAGAGACATCATCAGCTATTCGAGAACCTTCTTGAAACACCTGTGGAAAACATGATGATGCTTTTGTGAGTCATCCAATGTAGATAAAAATAACAGTTTGTTTAATAACATGAAAACCAAAAGAAAATAATATACGAAAATATATGTATGGATAGAATTTACAAGATTTGGTGATGAAACCCACTTTTCAAAAAGCATGTCCATCAATATATTTTTTGTGACTTATTGTAAAAATAAAGGTTTGTGTTTCTATTTTTCAATTGAATTGGGAAAAGTGTTGATTAGTGGTTAGCAATGAGGGTGTTCAAGCATGGAAGAAAACTTGAAGATGCATGATATATTAAAAATCTATTTTATGTAAAATTTTGAGATTGAAGAAGCGGAAAGAGTGCAAAAAGCTTAGTTGGATTCACTACTCACAAATCCAAATCCTCCAAATCTATAAGTGGATCCAATGACGGTGTATTTCATGCAATAATTGTTGGTGAAAACTTTGGCATAAGGGATCTCGAGAAAGGCTGCCGAGATACTTCCATTTTTGAATGCCATGAGATATTCATCTTGGTCCCTAATGAGCTTAACATTCTCTGATTTATATTTAAGCACATCCTGCACATATGTACTCATAAATGCATTTGCATCACAACCAACTTTGTTCATGGGGTTAATGTTTGGTTGTAGTCGGGAGACTGTAAGCATTGAAGTGAGACTTGCAGTGAAACTCTGTGTTAAGATCAGCACCACAAAAAGCCACACGACAACCACAACTCGAGTGTAGTTACTTTGAATCTTCTCCCCTGGATAATGAAACATTGAGTTTATTATTATGAGTTTGGTAAAAGTAAAGTGCAATTTTAGTGAAACTGAAGATGTTTTACTGAAGTAATAAAAATATCATGTTTGGCTAACATGTCGATTATTAATGCCATAAACTAAAAGGTAATATTATAATTTGACTTTAAAGTATAAGGATTAGCTATCACAATTGAAATAGATAAGTTGACAGTGAAAAAAAAAAAGAAAAAAAAAAGAAAAAAAGAAAAGGGTATACTTTGCACCAAATCTCACTTTAGTCCTTACAAATGAAATTGTGATAATCAACTCTTTGCACTTTTGGTCAACTCTCACTTTGATCGCTACACATAAAATCATAATAGTTAACCCCCTGCACTTCTAGTCAAGTTTCAATTTGCCCCTTCTGTTACTCTATTATATAAGTTTTTAACAAAATCTAATCATGTAACAGACATATGACTACGAAATGAAAATAAGAGAGGAAAATCATTTTCATTTTCTACCAATATATACTTTGTCTCACGTGATTAGTATATGATAGTTATATAATATAATGTGTGTGTGTGTGCGCGCGCGCGCACGAGTGTGTGTTTTCATATGTTGAAAATTAGGATCAAAATGTAAGAAACTAGAGCTTTTAAAAAAAAAAAAAAAAATGGGCAGCAGAGAATTCGACGACTTTGTTACTGTTGAAAACAAAGTTTCGTTATTCCAATTTTACAAAACCCTAATTTATCTCCTTAATCATTCACAATTTAAGTTTTGTTTTAACTGAATACAATCAAATTTGATGTAAATTTTAGGACGAAATGTGTATAAACGGAAAATTTAGATGATTTTTCTCTTTTGCCATCATTTTATAGTCATATGATTATCATATTACTGACTTCTATTAAAGACTTATATGATGGAGTAACAAAAGAGAGACTTTTTTTTTTTTAACAGCAAAAAACCCTTTATTGATGAAAATTGTCAAAATGAAATTACATAAAAAAAGGAAGAGGCAGTGCAAAAGGCATCAAAGCAAACCTCACGATCCCAACTAGGTTGGCACCGTGAGGACAACCCAATCATTTGCCAGCACACCACAAGTTTAAAGAGAAAATAACCACAAGAATACATAGAAAAAACCAAAAACAATCCACCAAGACAAACTCCTCTCTGCAGACAGGCTCCCACTGTAATACTGCAATAGTCCACCTACATACACCATCACAGCAGCTGGCCTAGCAGCAGACCATTCTCACAACCAGCACACAAAACTCACTCTACATCAGTCTAGTGCATACAGAACCCACAGCTTCCAACAGAGTCCAGTGCATACTCAGATCCCAGACCTCACCCCAATGCAAAACCAGAGCAATATGCAGGCCACTGACCAAAGCATACACCTTCCAAACCCAATCTAATGCCTTAGAGTAGAAATACAATCCTCTGCTAAGAAAGCAGACCAGAGATGCTTGTTCCAAGGAAAAACAATCCCAGCAGATCACTGCCACTACCTAAGCAGAGCAAAACAAAACAGACCCAAAGCAGACCTCCCAACAACCCAGCAGTTCCCATCTCAGCAGCCCTCCCAGCAGCAAGCTTCACACTGAGCAAAACCAGCTGCCCACACACCAACGCCTAACTCAGCCAACACCCCTACTGCAGAACCTTACCTGTTGCAGATTATTCACAAAATCAGTTACTGAATATCCTGAGCAGAAAGAGCCAGCATCTTTGCACCACATCGCAACTCGCACTTTAATGACCTCACACAGCTTCTCAAAATTTGGATGAATGCCCTTAAAGACACAATCATTTCTTAATTTCCAGATGGACCAAATCACAGCCAGAGGCATGGCCTTCCAAATCACCCTCTCTTGTTTTTTCAGCCTTGTACTAACCCACCAATCAAAAAGACAGTGCACAGTACTAGGTTGTACCCACTGCAAACCCCACCAACTTAGCATATGTGCCCACACCTTCCAAACAAAAGGGCAAAGAAGAAGCACATGATTTACACTCTCCACTTCTTCATTGCAGAAAGTGCAACTCACATTGGCCTCATCAGAGAGCACTCTAATTCGTTTCAAAAAACTAGAGGTCTTTAGCCTTCCTTTCCATGCCAACCAACCAAAGAATTGAGCTCTAGGTGAAGAAACATTATTTCATAACAGATCTGAAACCTTACACACTGTACCAAAGGAATTATCACACCACTTATAAACAGAGGACACAGTGAAGGTACCTGATGGTTCTACTTTCCAATGCAAAGCATCAGTCATACTTTCCCTAAGGGCTGGAGCATTACTCAGTAGTAATTTCAATCTATTCAAATCCTACACCTCCCACTGAAAAAGTGATCTTCTAAAATTAAGGTTCCACTCCACCCCACTATTTCTTCTGGAGTGCATCATGTACACAGAATCAAACTTTTCCAAAGACAAGGAATATAGCCTAGGGAAAACTTCCATCAAGCACACATTATTACACCATGTACCTCTCCAGAACAGAGTGTTTTTCCCATCCCCCATCACTGGAGCAGAGTTTTCTTTAAAGAATTCCACCAGATCCGGTCTGGTTCTAGCAACACCCAAGATGTCAGCCCATATACATGAGATCCTAGGGTTATCAACAGGTTCTGGACACCACCCTACACCCACCTGATTGTATTTTTATATATCACCTGTTTCCACAGAGCATTAGGTTCAGCCCCAAACCTCCACCACCATTTCGATAAGAGGCACTCATTCATGAGCCTAATCTTGTTAACCCCTAGACCCCCTTGCTGTTTTCTTTTAGAAATCTCCTTCCATTTGACCAAATGTATTTTCCACCTAAAGCCATCCCCACCCCAAAGAAAATTGGATTGAATAGACACAAATTCCTTAGCAACCCCTGCTGGCATTTTGAACAGAGATAAATAATAAATAGGTAAGCTAGGCAACACAAATTTAACCAAAGTCACCCTACCAGCAAAGGAGAGGAATCTTCTCTTCCAAGAGGAAAGTCTTTGTTTGCATTTGGCTAACACTGGCTGCCAAGTCCTCTTTCTCCTTGGGTTTGCACCTAGAGGGAGTCCTAAGTACTTTAGGGGCAAACTTTGGTGAAGACAATTGAACTTATCAGCAAATTCCTTGGATGCTTCAACTGTTAACCCAACACCACACACCACACTCTTGTGGTAGTTAATTTTTAGTCCGGACAACACTTCAAACCATCTCAAAATCCTCTTTAAGTTATTGACCTTCCCCCAATGAGCTTCACAAAATAGAATTGTGTCGTCCATGAATTGCAGGTGAGAGATCCTAAAGGCACTTGAACGAACTGCTGCCCCTTTGATCAACCCCAACTGTTTTGCTCTTTCCGGCAGGATATTCAGGCCCTCAGCCACAATGTTAAAAAGGAAGGGGGATAGAGGGTCACCTTGCCTAAGACCTCTTTGTGGGCTAAATTCTGAGGTTGGCGAACCATTTACCAAAATAGAAACTCTGGCTGTTGAGACACACTCCCTCATCCACCTGATCCATTTAACCCCAAAACCAAAGTTTGAAAGCATAGTAAATAAGAAATTCCAATTGATTGAATCATAAGCTCTTTCAAAGTCCAACTTTAGGACAATGCCACTCTTTCGATTCTTCTTCCAACCATCCACAATCTCATTGGCTATCAACACCCCATCTAAGATGTTTCTGCCTCCAATGAATGCTAATTGTGCAACACTAATAATTTTAGTCATCACAGTTTTGATTCTGTTAGCTAATACTTTTGCCAATATTTTATACAAAGAGCCAATGAGACTAATAGGTCGGTAATCATTCAAACCAGAGGGGTTCTCATTCTTCGCAATCAAAGCAACAAAAGAACTATTTATACCTTTGACCAGTTTTGCATTTTGATGGAATTCTTGCATGAATTGCAACACATCTACCTTGATCACCTTCCAACACTTTTTAAACATCATAAGATTAAACCCATCAGGTCCAGGTGCTTTGTTACCTTCACAACTCTTAACTGCAGCTACAATCACATTTTTCGAAAACTCAGCTTCCAAGAGCTAAACAGCTTCTCTATCCCCAATGGATATGAAAGACCCAGATAGCCTTGGTCTATTGCACCATGGTTTAGTAAATTGGTTAATAAAATGCTGCTGAACTGCAGCCCTCACCTCCGCAGGATCCTCCTTAACAATTCCATTGACTGCTATTGAGCACAGAGAGTTTCTGATTCTCCTAGAGGTGGCCATAATGTGAAAAAATTTTGTGTTGCTATCCTCTTGTGTTGACCACTTCATTCTGGATTTTTGTATCCATGTCCATTCCACCATTTTACTTAGTTTCCAAGCTACACCTTTAGCCTCTCTTCTGCTAGCTTGCTCTTCCATAGATAATGGTCTTTCTTCAGCACATAAATCAAGTACATGAATCTCCTCTTCAACTTGTTTAAGTTTATGCTCCACATCACCAAAGACTTCTTTAGCCCACTGTTTCAAAGCCAGTTTTAGCATTTTGAGCTTCTGAAGACATTTGAAACCAGCCCATCTCACCACATTAGCTTCTAACCACGTATTTTCCACTAAAGATCTAAACTTTGGATGTCGGGTCCAAGCATTTAGAAATCGAAAAGGAGTTGGACCCCAATCTCTCTCATCCTCCATCAACAAAATAGGACAGTGATCTGAGACCTTCCGGGCAGCCCCCAAAGTTTAAAATTAAGCATTTGTAGCCATTCTGGATTAAGCAAAAACCTTTCAATTCGACTCCACTTCTCCCCCTCTTGAGAATTGCACCTAGTAAATTTTCTTCCCCTCATTGGTAAATCGGTCACTGCAAGATTATCAATTAACTCATTAAACTCCCTCATACCTTTATCTCGCATAGAACTCTCCTTTCTTTCTGATATACTCATGATCTCATTGAAGTCCCCTCTCAAGCACCAAGGTTTATCGTATACCAACTTTAATCGAACCAAGCTATCCCACATCGCCTTTCTCCTCCCCATATCATTCGGCCCATAAATATTTAAAATCACACACTCAAAACTGATATAGAGAGTACCTAATAAAATTATGAAGTTCCTGTTACTGCAGCAATCAACCAGTTGAAATACTTCTGAGTTCCAGATGCATAATAGGCCACCAGCAGCTCCTGCTGAAATCAACTGCCATGAAATCCATTTGATATCTGCCCCAGATTGATCTAACAAATTTTTCATCAATTGTGGATCTCTTAGTTTCTTGTAGTAGCACCATATCAACCCTTCTTTCGCAGAACACTTGTTTAATCTTCCTCATTTTCGCAGGCCTTCCTAACCCTCTTACATCCCAAGAGATAAGCTTCATAAAAAGAACATTTTTCAACTCCTAAAACCCCTGGGGCAGCTGCTTAACAAGCATCCCCACCCCTAATCCTCATTTTTTCTTTGTCATTGACTTCCAAATCTATTAGTTTGTTGAGGACAACATCGCCATTCCCTTCACAGTTCACACCAAGAATACGCCCAATTTGGAGTGATGCTTCAGCCTCAGTGAGTAATAATCTCCTACTCTTTGCTTCAGATGCCGCTGAGAGTGAGAGGGCTGCCACCACCGACCGAAACACTGCGCCTTTCTTCAAATTTAGAGAGGTTCCCACCATTGATTTGTTCCTTTGGAGACTACCTTTTTTCTTATGATGATTGTTAGGGAGATCGTGATTTTGCACCGTCTTGATGGCTACCCTCTTCTGAATTGATTGTGCAGAAGAACCCAAAATCTCGCTACTGACCTCTCTTCTATTTCGGGCTATTGGTTCTTCAACACTACAAGGTTGAATAGAGTCTTCTAAGTCAGTTTGGGCCTCCACTATTTTAGTTCCAGGTGGTTTGTGGGTTTGGGTTTCCACATCATTTAGTTCATGGGCTTTAGTCATGACAACCTCAATGTTGAGCCCAGGTCTTAATAAATCAGATCCACGTAGACTTTTTAAGAGGCCTGGGTTACTAAAATCACCATCAACAGGCCTATTCACCCCATTTTGAACATTGATAGAGCTCATCGCCAATTGTCCACTTTTAGCTACTAAAAATTTTTTAGTAGCCAAAAACCTTTACATTTGGCTACAACATTTTTTTTTGTCGGTAAAACACCTACAATCAGCGACCAAACCATTTTTTAGTCGCCAAAGCCTGTACTTTTGGCTACTAATCTTTTTTAGTCGCCAAAAACCTTCACCTTTGGCTACTAAAATTGTTTTAGCCGCTAAAACCCATGTAATCAGCGACTAATCTGATTTTTAGTCGCCAATAAGTACACATTTCGCTACTAAACTGTTTTAGGCCGAGTTTGGGAAGATCCAAAAAAGCCAAAAAGCTAAAAAGTTACTCAAAAAGCTAAAAAGTTAACACTATTCACCAAAAGTCAACAATTACTTTTTAGGATAAAATTTTGAATTTTGCTTATTTTGAAAAGTGATTTTAATTTAAATAGGTCCCTACGAATCAATTTTTTCATTTTTTTATTACACATTTTTCAATAAAAAGTCAAAAAGTTAACCCAAACATCCATATTTTCAACCTCAATTTTTTAGTCCAAAAAGACAAAAAGTGCACTTTTTTAGTCTTCCCAAACTTGGCCTTAGTTGCCAAAAGTCTTCACTTTTGGCTATTAATTCAATTTTAGTTGCCAATTGTCCTATTTTCAACGACGAAATTTACATTTTTGGTCACCAAAATTGCTTTTTGTTGTAGTGTATTTTAAGGCACTAGGACTATTTTTTAAACACCCCAAAAGTGACTAGGTAAGTAGCTAGCCATACGGCTATATATGTATATGGTAGCGTATAAGAAAGCTAGTAAAATCTTCATAGGGAAGTCTTTCTTGCATTGTTCTTATGCCCAGTACAACAAAAAGCATTTAGCTTCTGTCTTGTTACAAAGAAATGGTAGTTCTGCCCAGTTGGGCTTGCAAGGTTTATAATGAATTCCATTCTAGTAATTTGAATTGTTCATTTTGTAAGCTATTTAAAAATAAATAAATAAATAAATAAAGTCATATTGATCTAAAAATTGTTGCCACATAATTTCATCAAATTGTCTTTAAAAAATGAAACGGTAAGTGTGATTTTAAAATAGACCATTTATTTCTTTAAGGACAAATTTGATAAAATTATGTGATTGGAATGATCAGATCAATTTGTTCCTTTTGTAAATGATATATACATTAAAACTTACAAAATGAATTACTAAAAACACCAAAGTGTGGTCCATGTTGAGTCCTACTTACTCAATTAAAATAGGCTACACTTATCTCCAAGATAAACCAAATCCTACAAATAAGATAATGTCTTATTCCAAAGTTAAATTAATGATGTTTAGATGGGATGGCACTAGTCCCATAGAGTTGTCGTGGGTGGCACAATATGAAGTATACATATGCAATTATTAGCCTACTTTCTAAGACAATGTTCACACAAAGAACAAAGGATGAGTAGAAGGGGCAGTTGACTTGTTTCATCTTGGCCACGCTCCCTTGCTAAAGTGTCTCCTCTTACGGCCAGCCATAGTCGAAGCTACTCTGTCATGATATAGACTAGTTTCAAGTTCAAACCCTAGTCCCTTTGGCAAAGGCAAAAAAGAATGCCACTTGCCCTAGGACCAAATGATTCTTCTTGCCCAATGGGTCTACATCCATCCCGGAATGTTGCCATACATTAATTTAACTGGGATGACACTTTCTTGATAGAATTGTCTTGAATGGCACTAAATGAGTGATATATAATTCAATTGTTAATCTAATTGCAATATTTTAAAATATACTTACTATGAACAAGGAAAAGTGAAGAGAAGGTGAACCAAAGAACATTTCCTAGTTGATCCTTCCATGGACCACTGAATTCTGGATTGGATCGATGTTCCAAGAACCAAACAATGAACATTGTGTAGATCAAAATGGCCCCTGTGGCTAACCACATTTCCATAGTGAAAGGCTCAAGAAATATCCATGCTTTGGAAGCAGGCTTTACAGGAACTACCAACGACAAGCCGGACTCGGTAATTGGTTGTGTGAATTCCACGCCCGTCCAACGTTCAGCCAGTATAGTTATATCACCAACAGCTCCATCAAAAGTCTTCCACAAATGTTGATCCACAAAAAAAATAATAATAAAAAAATAAGCTTATGTGGAATAGTTAAAGGAAAAATAAATAAATTGATGCAACACATTCACATTTTTCATCATCTCTCTTACCGACAGCATAAAGGGCTCAAGACTTTTGCCTCACATAATTATCTGATATATCTAGGATAGGAGATTATGGCTGGGGAATTAGTTGGGCGAAGCCCTAGACAAAATATATAGGTGGAGATTTGTGTTCCAAAAAATATGTTTGTTCCCTTCCAATGTTGCATCACTGATAATATCACACCACTTGATTTTTTTAATTTAAAACTCATATTGTATGACTATGAGAATATGGAACAGAGACAAACATCTTTTACCAACAAATTGAATTATATATATATGTATTAGTTTTTCATTTATGCACAAGAGCGTTGTTGGAGATAGATACATTACCTTGTTAGCGACATTTTTGACCAAATCTCCATAGGTGCCATTGAACTCCACAAATTTGTAAGGTAGATCATAGCCCAAAATCTTTAGCACCTCCTTAAAAACCCTAATGCAAAAACCATCATAGGCCTCATTTGAATTCTTGGTCGATGCCATTTTCTTTACAAAGGCGTCAAAAGTAGCTCTACCAGGTACTCCGATTACCAGTGGATCTTCCAAACAAGGAACCGGCTTTGGGTTTCCTAAGCTTCTCCTCCAATCATCTAACAATTTCATAAAAATAAATAAATAAATAAATTTATATAGATTTTTTGTATAGAAGATATGGCTCAATATGAATATTTTGCTTTGTAAAAAAAAAAAAGAAAAAAGAAAAAAAAAAAAAGGCCCATGGAAATGACTTTTATTTATTTAAAAAAATGACACAAACAAAAATAAATAACTGAGCTTTCAGTGAAAAAATCACTACCTTTTCCAATTGAGCCATTCTTTCCACTTTTTGCAGCATCAAGGCTCTTCAAGAACCCAAACTCAGGAGACCAATATTCCAGCTTCTTGTATGTCAGATTGCAGACTTTGATTACCCGATATATAGGTGTGTATGGTAGCCTCTCATCTTCAAAATGAATTTCACCACTTAAACCACTGAAATTGCTTGATAATATAGTATCCAACAACCTTGTTGAAGTACTACTACTAGTGCTATGAGTCAATCTCTCTAAAGCCACTATAACAGTTGCAATGCTATCGTATGCTCTCAGAGCATAAATCCCAGGGTTAGAGTTTTCTTCTTCTGGATATTCAAATCGGAAGCTCTGCTGAAATTGTTTTTTGAAATCTAGAAATGATGTAGTGTTTTCCGAATAGTCCATCTTGATTCCAAAAACACCTTCCATAGAAGAGATGAAAGAAGAATTAACAGAATCCAAGAAGCTTGCAATGGTGTCAGTAATTACCCAAGCTGAGTCTTTTCCCATGAATCCCATCTTCCTTGCCTCACTAAACAAGAGACTAGTAAATTGTAATGATGATTGAAGAACGATAAAAGCTCTAGGTTGTATGTTATTCAATTTCATCAGCTCCTCACGAACAAACTCTAGGGGATGAGATAGAGATTGAAATGGTGGAATGACTAAATGATGCTCAATAACTGAGCCAACATTGTGAAGTGCATCAGATAAAATAGCTAGCATGTTGGAATCACCGGAAAACTTGTTTTCTTCATAAACAACGATGACCCTTCGCCACTTGAATGAGTGAACGAGAGCTGCAGTACAATCCATCTGATTAGAAAAGTTAGTAACCATTTGTATCAAGAAAGGCCATTGAGTCGTTTTGGTAGTTCCAATTGCAGCTGCAAGTGAAATAACTGGAACTTGTGCTTGGTTTCCGATTTTGGCTACTAAAGCTGTTTCTGCCCATGTCTCCATGCCTATAATCACTTGCACTTGCTTCTCCTTAATTAGTTGGTCAGCTGCGACATAATTTCAAAACTCGAATTAATCTAAACCCAAACTTACTATCAGCATCATGATCAATCTTTAATTAAGGCATGATATTCTCTCTTCCAATCCAATGCAGCATTCCTAATCATTGGATTCTTGAGATTCACCTGCCTTGATATTCTCATATGATTCAAAGGTGAAAGTGTAATGAGACATGGAGATGGTGATAGTTTGGAACATAGGATCCTTAGGCCATACAAAATAACGTTTTATATCATTTCATTTCAATTAAAAAATTTATCATTGGGATATGCAATTACAAAAATATCACTAATATATAATTTTAGATGAGTTTCATTTGTAAAAATTCAATTTTTCAATCATTCTCCAAACATACGAATGCAATATTTAGGATTAATTACACTATTTGTAAAAATTTTATTTTTCAATCATTCTCCAAACGTACGTATGTAATATTTAGGATTAATTACACTAGTTATCAAAATATGTGTTTTGTTTCACTTAAGTTTCTAATATTTTATTTTATTTTATTTTTTTCAATTTAATCTACAAACTTCAAAATTATCATTTTAAAATAATTCCCAACACTAAACGCAGTAACTAAAGTTAGGTACTTTCAAAATTTTGTGAAAAAAATGAAACACGCATAAAATTTCGAGAAACTCAGTTCTGAATAATTGATTTAGATGACGTGAGCGTTAGATCATTAACAATCAGTTTGGATGGAATGATCGGTGAGAAATCATATTAAAAATATATATATATATTTCATGTTTAATTTATAAATTAAGTTAAAATTATATAAAAAATTTTGTTACTTTTGTATCATGTTGGTTCTTATAATTTTAATGTAGTCAATTTTGACTATGAATTTATTATTTTACCTCAATTTGATCCAATTAATTACAACCATTAGCATTTTTTTATAGAAATTGTATACATAAATGGCATGTGTTATAATTTTGGAAGCAAAATTAGGAATGTAACAAAAACCAAAAAACTGATCAACCTATTGAATCGGATAGAACCGCTCATATTTGGTTTGGTTTTTTAATAAGAATTGGTCTGTGTAGTTTTTAAATTTAATTTTTTTTGGTCAAGTATCTTGAGCACCGAACTAAACCGAAACCGACCGCTTAAACATATATTATATTTAAAATATATATAATCTAATAATATAATAATATTAATAAGTATATTAAATTATTAACCTGAATTAGTTATTAACATCATTATCCCTATGACCTAAGTTAATAAATCCTTATTATATATAATTTTAATTCTACCTCACTATTCTTGAAATCTTAATATTTATTATTATTATTTATGATTGTATTTTGTTAATTTAATAATTGGAAAGTATTTATGAAATTAATGGATTAATAAGTATGTTTGAACTGGCCGACAAATGACAAATTCAATATTCTTACATAAATTAGTGACTTTACTAAAAAATGGTTCAAATTTGAAAGGTCCTAAACCAATTAAACCACAATGTTCCGAACCATTTCAATTAGTATGGTTTGGTGCGATTTGATGGGAGAAACTGTCTGTAACGGTGCTCAAAATAACAAAAACCGGGATCTAGTCGGTGTAAAATCTTATCTAAATATCGACCGTACCAAACCGATTGCATCCCTAAGTACAATTGTAAACTTATTCAACTTGTTGAGTTAATCTCATCTAATTCAGTAAAAAAATTTTTATCAAAAACTAAACTGGTCTTATCAATGAACCAATTTAATACAAAATTCTAAGTCCAGAATCAAAATCCAACTAATAAAAATGTAGTGACTAAAATCAGACATAAAACTACCAGAACTGCCAGCTGCCAGCGTAATTTAACATTAATTACATCTCACAATACTCATTACAGAAAATGACAAGGAATCCGATAAGGGGATGAAGCACATCCTCCGATTCAAGCATACAAGGAAAACAAACAAAGAAAATAAAAGAAAAGAAAACTAACCAGCATAAGCTGCTTGTAAGCCGGGGCTACGGAAATAGAGAGAGAGCTTGTTGTTGAAGTTATCAACAGCTATTTTCATGGCTGTCATTTGTTCTTTCCCGATACGAGAATTAACATCGATGATTACACCAACGTTTGTGGTGGTTATGTTATCAGTTTCAACGACAGCGCCATGGGAGATAGTGCCAAAGAATGATACAAGTATGGGGATGAAGACCAACGTGATGATGGGTTTTGATGAAGATGCCATTTTAGAGATTCAACTATGTCGACCAACAGGAAGATGGTTCATTTCATGGACTCTTTTATTGCATAAATATAGGGAAATCGACAGACGTATATTAATGTGAGTTGGTTTTTTAATTTTTTGGTTATTTTAATTTGTGATTAAAAAATCTCGTTTGGAATGAATTTTTTGACATTTTAAATTTTATTTGAAAACAAAAATAAAATAATTTTAATTTAGATATAACATTTTGTCATATTAAACTAAGAAATTAATTTTATCGTTTTGTGGCTAAAATAGCTCCAACACAATCCAAATTTTTTTTCCAAACAGTTATAGATATTTTAAAATAACCCTTTGGACTTTGAAGAGCAGGTGAGAGAAATGTCATAGATATTTTAATATACGGTTATATTATTGGATTTTGAAAATGAGTTTAATTTTAAAGTAGCATTACTCTAAATGTATACACATGTTTATAGGTAAATTACATTTGTAATCTATCCACTTTGTCTCTTGTGTCATTTTAATCTTTATAATTTTAATTAGTTTCATTTTGACTACTAATTTTGAATTTTTTTTTATCAATTTGGTTCAATTAACAATACCGATTAAGATTTTTCAAAGAAAATGATCACTAAGTTGATTGAAATTAATTCATTGAGTTAGATTTTTTTTTTTTTTTAATTTTGCCTATAAAAAATATAATACATGCCACTTATGTGCGCATTTTCATAAAAAAATACTAACAATTATATTCAATTCTACCAAATTGAGATAAAATCATAAATTCAATGTTAAAATCAAATTAATTGAAATTATATAAACCAAAATAACACAAAAGATTAAAATATAGTACCTACTGATATAATTTGCCCCATGTTTATTATATATACAACTAATTTGAATAATTTTATGCATTTAGAAAATTGGATAAATTACACCTTTAAATCTTGTAATTTGACTTAAATTTTATTTTGGTTCCCATAATTTCAATAATGTGAATTCTTAACTTTAATTCCAATTTTAGTTTGATGATTCAGTACAAATTTCACATTAAAATTCATGGCTTCATAATATTGTTCAATCTGATATGGAGTATAAGCTGAAAAATTTGACCACAACTTTTTTTTTTTTTTTTGAACAGCAAAAAACAACCCTTTATTGATGAAAATTGGCAAACATACAAATGAATTACATCAAATAAAGGAAGAGGAAGTGCAAAAGACATCAAAGCAAACCGCACAATCCAAACTAGGTTGGTACCGCGAGGAAAACCCAATCATTTGCCAGTACACCTCAAGGTTGAAGAGGAAACAACCACAAATGGGGCTTGGAGTCAAGGCTTCACATGTTTAAATGAAACTATAAACCTACTGATTAACATTTTTGGTGGCAAAAATTTCAGGTTCAACTCTTATCCGGAAAAATTTAGGTTGTGTTTGGTAGAATTTTCTAAATATGATTTGAGAATAAAGTTATATTTTGAGTTTGTGAGTTTTGAAATTATAATTTGAGTGTGAAAAATTTGTTTGGTGAATGAGTTTTGAATTGAGTGAGAAATTTTTTATGTGACATATGATATTCGATACAAAAACTTACAATTCATAATCAAACACACAACTCAAAATTCTATTCAAAACTCATAAAAAAAATTTAAAAATTCGGAAAATATTTTTTATTGAATATATAAAAATTAACATGTGTCAATTGCGCCCAAAAAAAAATGTACTGTTTCGGTCAACCGGCTGAACGACCAGTGGGACGACCGGTTAGTCCAAATTTTCCCGCCTTAGGCAGAGTTTTCAAAGTGAGTGTGAAATTAATTTTTGAAAACCGTAAGCAAATACGGTGTACAAATCAAAGCCTGGAACTAACATTCTAGAGTTTTACCAAACAGAGCCTTAATATCTTTTACGATGGTATTGATTTCTCCCTCATTATAGGAGTTGTACTAAGTAGTAGTGGAATTATTGTTGGGCTTAGGCTTAGTATTTGGTTTTTAGAAAAGTTTGATAAGCCTTTGTGAGCTAATAGTCTATTTTATGATATATTATTTCTTATATTGGTAATTACTTTTTTTCATCGATTGACTTAAAAAAAAATTGAAATTATAAGCACTAAAGTGATATTTGAGTTAAATTACAAGGATGGAAACTAAAATTTACCATAAAAATTGTTTTAAAAGTGTCTAAAATCCATATTTATTTATGATATAGATTTAAATTTGATGAAATACGTGTCATAAACAAAATAAATATAATCTACATATTTTAAATTATAGACACTTTTCCAATTTTTTTTTTTTTTTTTTTTTTTTTAGGAGACTTTTTTTCTTTCTAGAGCCTTAGCATTGTTCTTATATCAATTTTATTCATGTAATTTCAACTATATCCATTTCACCCTTTAATTATTTTACATTGTGCAAATCTAATCAAATTCTAAACATCTTATAAGAAATTAAATTGAAACAAAAAATAAAATACACCATACAACATTCAACATTGTAAATTAGACGTCAATGAACATATTACACCACATCAATTTCTCGCTACACACTTACATATACAGGCCTTATTTAAAATAGTACTAGTATTGCAATGCATAAAAGAGGTGCACGAATAAATTTAATAGGTGTAAGTAGAACTTTCCGCAGACAATTTCTCAATCACATTGAAGAGAGAATAGACTATTTTATTTTTAATTTTAGTCTAATTTTTAAAAAATCGTTATCAATTAGATTAATAATTCATTAGAAATTGACTTGTTTAATGACTTTTTACAACAAAAAAAAAATGTGAAAGAAAGTAGAGAGAATATGTTGACTCTTTGTAGTAATTTTTTGACTTTTTAATTTTTTAATTACTGTAGTCACTTCTCAAACAAGGCTTGAATATACACAATTCAAAAAAATTTAGTAATGAATTGATATGATTAAAATTAATAAGATAAATAACTAAGATTTAAAATATAAAAACTAAATTAGTACAAGTCATAAATTATTGGAATTACCAGTACCATTTGTTGTAATTTAAGTCAGTAAATTATGAATTTAGATTTAACTATTCAGAAATTATCCAAAATTATCATCTTATATTCAAATTTATTGTATATATAAATCTCACATTATATAAATTTAATTTTTACCACACAATTATTCATCTAAAAAAAGGTGAATAAAAAAGTCTGAGCTCCAGACTTTGAATTCAATTATGTGGAGATAGTGAGATTGTGAGGTGCAAAGAAATTTCTGCTGAAAATTCAAGTTAACTAACCGATGTAACCGATGACTTTGGCAATGCCTTCTCCGTCGTCAAAGTCACCTGTGGCTTAATCTTGTAATCCACTTGTTGGATTTATTTCAATGGGGTTTGGCTTTGGTCCAATCTAAGATCGGACTGAATCATGTTGTTGGGTTCGTGGGAGTCCATCACAGGTCCCGTTTTAATAATCCAAATCGTTAAATGTGTAAAACTCATCAAGTAATATATGCATGTAAAAAATCACGTTCATCGGATATCGATAGTTATGTGATCAAAATCATTTTTTGTCAACTGTTAATTTATTCACCATCCATTTTTTTTTTATACAAAACTGATTTGATCACTTAGCTATCGATATCCGAACAACGTAATTTGTCATAAACATATAGTACTCGACAAGTTCTACACATTAAACGGTTCGAATTATCAAGACGGAACCCATGGTAGGCCCCACGGGCCCAACAACACCATCCAATCCGATCTTGGACTGGGCCAAAGCCAAACCCTTTCAACATTTCCTAATGCACATATTTTATTTTATTTTTAGAAGTGATATATAATAGAATTTGGTATCTAAATTTTTACTTATTTCTCCTCGTATTACATGTTCCTTATTTTTTTATTTAAAATAAAAAATAAAATAAATACGAAGAAAGAAACTCAAATCTTTGAGCTTGAGTCTATTGAAGAAGATTCTTATCAGTTAAATGACACAAAATATATAATAAATATTTTGTTTTACTATAAATTATGTAAATAGTCTCTGTAGTTTACACCATATATCAATTTGGTCCATATTATATTAATTTGCTTGATTTTACCTCTTAATTTAACGGATTGTGTCATATTGGTCCAATCAATAACAACCATTAGGTTTGACGGACGGAAAAGTCACGTGCTCAAACGATGTGTCAATTTAGTCTTTGTAGTTTACACAATGTGTCAATTTGGTTCTTATCATTTAATTTACTCGATTTTGACAGGGATCAAATTGACACATCGTGTAAATTACAAAAATCAAATTAACATATCGTTTGAGTTTTCGTCTACCATACCTAACGACTGTTATTTATTGGACCATTATGACATAATATGTTAATTAAAAAGTAAAATTAAACAAATTAAAATAACAAAAATTAAATTGACACATTATATTATACAAACAATAATGATCATTTACATAATTTACCCTTCATTTTATTTTTACTTGTGTGCCTACGAATAGATTTGATTTAAGAGCGGAGGTAAATGATCAATTATCCACATACTAGGTAAAATAATCAAGTAGAGAATTTACAAGGTACCATACCGATAGGGGGGTAAATGTGGCCCAACCCGGCCCATCCGGGCCTCGCAGGCTCCGGCCAAAATTTGGGCTAGCCCACGGGTCAAAAAAATTAAGCATAGGCCCAAGCCTAAGCCTAGGGATATTGGAGCCTTGGGCGGGCTGGTGGGGGGAGCCTCAGGGCAGCCCAATGGGCTTGGGCTTGGCCTCGGGCTTGGGCGGGTCTGACAATTTTTTTTTTTTTTTTTTTTATAATTTTTTCTATTGAAATTTTATTATTTTTCATTAAAAAATATACTGGGTCTCGGGCAGGCCGAACTTCGGGCTGGGTCCTAAGTCAGCCGATAGATTGGACCACGGGCCGGGCCAAGTTTTAAAATAATGACCAAGGCCTTGACCCAGGGGCTCGAGCTTGGACCCAAGCGCGCCTAAACGGGCCACGGATCATTTTTATACTCTTACGTACCAATTACCTACGTATATATCATAAACACTTAAAAATCTTGCACTTATACCCAAGCCCTAAATAATACAAATTCTCAATCAAGAGTAACCGAGCCTCGAAACCACATCCGCTTTTCCCCACACACGATGCCCCGCTATTTCTTTGACTCCTTCAAATCTCTACAAACCAGGGGTGATCGTACATGGCTAGTGATGGGTCCATCAACCCATCAACCTTCAAAAAAACTTTGAATTTATTTTATTTTATTTTTATGATAAAAGTTTGAGTTCATTGAGGCTCAAAAAAAAAAAAAAAAACCTAAATAAATAAAAACCAGAAAAAAGAAAAAAAGATCTTCACATTAGTTTTGTTTATGTAAATCTACGGTTCTTGATTTTTAATAATGAAAAAATAAAATTTAAGATAATTTTGATGATTGTAAATATTTTTGTTGCTCTTTACAAAATTTTTGTCATGATTGTTGATTGAAACATTGATATTATACATTCTGGACTCTACTACCTAATCCAACTACATGTCAAAACACTTTGAAGATAACCAGTGTCCATTCTACAAACCATCCCCTTGTGGGATCGGGGGCTGTTGCATGATCACTGAAATGCTTTTCGGAGCTTGTTCTGATTATTCGAATCGTTCACTTTTTATAAGATATCAAGTAATATATATTTATAAAAATTCAAGTTACTTGGACATCGACATCCCTTTTATCAGGACATATTTGTATCAAAAAATTGAATTGAAAATTTAATTTTAAGTATAAATATAAAACAAACATGATTTGATAAAAGGGATATTGATGCCCGATGAACTTGAACTTTTGTAAACGTGTTCTACTCGATATCTTCTAAAAAGGAACGGTTCCGATCGTCGGAATGAGACCTTAAAAATGTCTCATTAGTTGCGCAACGGTGGCTACGGCGCATCTTGCACAGTAGCCTCCTGAGCTCCCATCTGGTAACCTTGATGCTTTCTTTCTGTAAATCAAAGTACAAAACATGCAGCGGATAAAATGTTTAGATCATACCTCTTTGATGATAGAACCTCGTGGATAAATCACGTGCTTCCATAATCTGATAAACCAACCCAGCAGTGAAGTGATATCACAGATTGAATATCACCCACACAAATCACAGTGCAAATGACTTGATCGTTGTTTTTGGGATAGAGTCAGTATATGGTTAGAAACAGATCATACGCTGTTTCTCTCTTGATTACCCATAACCATATATCAGATATATAATATATTATTATTACTATCCATATCAGTTAAAACTGATAACATCTGTATCTTGAGTGGTTATCCTAAATAGGTTTGAATTCAATTTCAAAACCTATTTGGATAGGGAT
>NW_021026420.1:342925-360855 GCF_004153795.1 Camellia sinensis | reverse complement strand
CGGAGAAAAGGCAGAGATTGCAAATAAATAAAGAAAACTTAATAAAACAGAAAAATAATTCAATGCTAGTGTTCACTATTCTAGAATGTGTACCTTAAATCTTCTTCTTAGGTTCCTAGAAAAGTTGAATGCTATGTATGTGGGCTAAATCCAAGCTGCCCGATTTTCATCCTGCCAAAAAAAAACAGAGCAAGTCAATTTTCTACTAATTTATATCTATACTTTGGAGCATTCAAATAATAGTCCAAGCACATAACCCTATCAGACACCATACAAATGTTGAATAAATTTTTAAAGCATAAGGAGTAAGAGCTATTAATATCATAATGCAGCCTTATGTCATATATATGGGGAGTTCAAGAAATGGTGATGGATGAGGCAATGCCACTGTTGCAGAGTAAGCAGCACATCTGCAACTATTATCATCCATCATTCCAAGGTTGTTAATCTTGTGATCTTTTTACAATAACGAGAACTAAAAATTTGGATGCATTAATCAACTAAACACATTGCAACAACTCAAAAGATTAATTTGCATCTTGCAAAGTGTATGATTAAGGAAGACACCTTGCATGAAAAATTAGGGTCCAAAACCCATCCCCACAAACACAACTATAAAATCTCACGATTTCACATCATGAGAACTCATAAGCACAACCATTCCAGTAAGAAGTGTTGCCTTTGAACAAAAGAGCTGCCAAAAACAAAGTTCAGGTTGCATGTACTCTGAAATACAAGATATTTTCCTTTTCTTTTTTTTTCTTCTTTTTGAGTTGGTACAAATGCAAAATCCATGCACACAAAGAACAACTCCAAAAGCATAATGTTTCTTTTTTCATAAACATATCAAATGCATTGAAAAAACAAAATTAAAAATAAAACCACATCAATACATGAAAACAGATTAAATAACAATAAAAAAGAAAAAGAAACAAGGAAGGTAGAAGCCTGTAAAATTCAACAGAGAAAATGATATATGACAGCTACCCTTTAAGAAAGGTGCTAAATATTGAAACAACTACAATTGTATTGAAAAATAATCACCAGAACAATGTCATTGATAAAACAGCTCACCTTGAGACAGTAATTTCATAGGGAAAGGAGACACCTTCAAGATTCGGTATGGGTGGAATGTGATCTTTTTTCCCATTCACAAATTTTATTATCTGAAATAAAACCTCATGAAGAGATGCTTCAAGTGCTGCCCTCCGATGAGTTCTCTCATCCAGAGCACTCTCTGCCATCATTCACAGGGAAGCATACATCATTATGAGTTATTACTAAAACATTAATAAAAAGAGAGCAACGCACTGCAATGAACGTACCTCCCGGGTCTACTACTAATTTGGAATGATGAGAAATGACAGCGAAATGAATCAAATAATCATGTCAGCGAAATGATTCAACTAAGCATGTATTGTTCTATTACTTTAACTTTCTGTTACCATATAATTTGACAATCCATGTTAGAAGTATAAATTAGTTGATGATTTCAATTTTTTGTTACTTCAATAATGTCAATTGTTACACAGTGCCAAACGCCAATGGGCAGTGGTCACTTTCTATTTTGGTGCATTTCAAATTTGACAATTTATTTAGTACGGGCCTTTCTATAATTTGACAGCAGATCTTTGAAGTACTAGAATGGAAACAAATAATCAGCAACAATGACAGCTAAAAGAAGTTGAGCTAACATGGATTGCACCACCAATAACAAGAAATGACAGCGACAGTTGAACTCCTAATCATGTATCATATGGAACATTTCAAAACTAATCACATTTTTCTCTAGTCTCTACTATAGGAGATAGCTAATCCATAAGCATTTCATGGTGAATGATTGCAACTTTTAGCTTTAGAATCTTAGTCCAAGTGAGATGAATCAGTCCAATAGTTTTATCTGTGGGAGAAAAAAAATACAAACCTAATTTCAAAATCTTTGATCATATAATATACATAATTATGTAGAGTACTAGAAATATTAATCAAATATTTAGTGAAAGGTTTAAAACTGGAAGCAAGAGTGTTTTACATGTTTATGAGTTCATAGCCCACGAGGCTAATCAATCTGTTGCAGACTAGTGAACTAAGGTCTGTTTTGGTGAGTATACAAACATAAATATATTCATATATATATGTATATCATTTGTGTTTTTTTCTTAGTGGGCTCGTTAATCAAGCTTCAATTCAATCATCATAAAGGCATTGATGCAGAGTGATATCAAATTGAATGGATTGAATTAGGTGTTTTAAGTTTTTGTTTGGGCATTTAATTTTTATTAGGGATTATTAAAATTTACACTTAAGTGAATGGTCATTTAATTGCACTTAAGTCAATTAAAAGCTTAAAATTAGTTTAAGGTCATCCTATTATGAATATATATATTTTTTTGGTATGTGAGAATTTCATTAAAAGAAACAAAGAATACAAAAATCAAGGGAGGCATACCTTTCAAATACCAAAATCAAGAAAACCACGAAGCAGCTAGATTAATGAGGAACAAAAATTCTCTTAGAAATCTACCAGTTTTTACACAATAGTAGATTAGAGTAAGATTGCTTAATAGATGCAAACTGAGAACATTTAACTCTAATATTAGAATTAATCTGATTAATCAAATATGTAGGCCTATGACATCCTTTGAAAGCCCATGATTTCTCTCTTGCCAGATTTAGTATACCGTTGCAGCCTAAGCAATTTTCCTAACTATATGGAAAAAAAAATTCCCACTAAATTGGTTAGCAATCCATGATATCTATTTATCCCTAGAATGTTGAGCCTTACAAAAGCAACAAATCTGCTCCCAAATTGCTCTAGAGAAGGAACAATTAAAGAAATATGAGAAAGAGACTCATCGTCTTTGTGGACAAACGACACAAGTAGTGAATCAATCTCACCCCAATCTTAAAAATATATTTGTGCCATCAATATGAAAGAAAGATTTTATTTTTATTTTGCCTAAACCTCACAATGGCGAGCTCAAAAATTCTCAGAGACCAAGAAAATTCAAAAATCCTATGTCAAACCTTAGAGCCAATGAAGTATTAGTCTCTTTGACAAATCCTCAAACAACTTCTATGCACAAGTTTTGTGTACCCAACAAGGCCATGGTCTATCAAACACAAAGTAATCATTGAACATATATATATATATATATCATAGAAATCATACAGATTAACAAACTAGTAGCCGACTCTCATAATAAAACCCAAAAACTCCATGAATTTCACAATAAATAGTACACAAAAAGCAAAAGCTAACATTTGGTAAAGCTCCATGGAGATTCAACCATTGATATACACAATCAAACATGTAGATACATATATGTATATATAGATATAGAAAATGAAATCAGAGTTGAGATCAGAAGTGTGAGCACTCTCACCTTCTAATCTATCAGGCCTCCATCACTCAGATCCTTCTTTTCCATATGGTCTCCCCTCTCTCTCTCTCTCTCTAATGTCTGAAGTCTCTCTCTTCTTTCTCTTTCACTCTCTCTATTTTTTGGGGGGATAAGAAAGGAAAACAAAATTAAAAGAACACATATCATACCTGGATTGGCGGTTACGAGTGGCAATGCAAGAAAGGAGGCATCGGAACTGGTGGCGGAGGCAGAACAAGGGACAAAGTGAATGGACATTGTGACTAGGGTTTCATTGCGGATTGGGACTGAGAGAGTGACGAGAGAGAGAGAGAGAGAGAGAGAGAGAGTGAGAGAGAGAGAGAGAGAGAGAGAAACTCTGGCTATAAGGAGGAAGAGGGAAAATGATGAAAGGAGAGGAAGCATACAAATAAATATATATTAATTTTTTTAATTTTTTTTTTCTGTTTTCCTGATACTAAACGACGTTGTAGACACCCTATTTTTGACCGTCCTCAAGACTTGGACGTCATCGTTTGATCACTCGATGATCGCCCGTGTTCGTGTTTGTTTTGAGTTCTCGGAGGTCCCAGCCGCGCGCCTTGCCTCAAGATCTCTCAACTTGACTGTTTTGTGCTTGGTTGTAGACCAAGAATTTGTGTTTCTATTTTTGAGGAAAGAGGGTAGCTTGTTTGCCATTCCCTCAACCCACCGGCCATGGTCTGAAGTCACCGGCCATGATTTCTTGCCACCGGCCAAGTGTATTGGCCGACCGGCACTGCATTTGGTCGGCCGGCCGACCATGTGTGTTGGTCGACTGGCCCCTTTTTCTGGCCGAGACCTTTTCTTTGCCTTTTCCAGGCATTGTGCATACCAGCTATGCCAGCTGGTGAGCACAAATTTTGCCCTCTATACATGTGTATGGAGGGATTTCATCCTTACACTTATCTTCCTTTGGAAGTTTGGAATTGCATTGCCTATAAGAGGAGGGCCTCCCCTCCCTTTCCAGAGGTTGAACAATCTGAGATATAAGATATATATCCCTCTCTCTCTATATTTGTGTGTGTAGTAGTGTTCTAAAGGGTGTTTTTGTTCATATTTTTGCACTAAGGCACCTAGTGTTACACTATCCTTTAGTTACTGAGGTGCTAAGGAGTTGATTTCAGAGT
Source organism: Camellia sinensis (assembly GCF_004153795.1). Taxonomy (NCBI): domain Eukaryota; kingdom Viridiplantae; phylum Streptophyta; class Magnoliopsida; order Ericales; family Theaceae; genus Camellia; species Camellia sinensis. Next base: position 356,324 of record NW_021026420.1, on the reverse strand, counting down.
TTTTGAGTTGGTTTTGATCAAAAGGAGGTGTTGGAGTTGGTGTTCTTGAAGTGTTCTTCAAGGGTAAGAAGCTACTCTTTTATTCCCCATTTTTGCTTAAGCTTTTAGCAATACTTACAGACCGTTTTAAGCTTAGTGTCCTACTGAAAAAAGCTCTGTAATTTCATGCTTGAGATGTTTGTTTAAGGTTACTTTTGGGCCGGAGGTTGTCTACCCCCTCTTAGGCCTTATTTGGCCTCTTTTTGTGCCTTCCTCATTAGGCTTTGGACCCCTTTTGTTTTGACCTTCTCACCACTGAAGTCTAGAGGATTTTCAGGGGTGGAGAAGTGGTTTTGAGATCTTGCATAGGGGAGGGACACCCCTCTCTCCTTTTGCCTCATTTGCTTGCATTAAAGGGCTCATAAGGGTAGCATGTTTGCTTAGCTTTATTTAGCTCCATTTCAGAGGGTATTTTTTGTTATTTTGGCATGGTATACCTCTGTTTTAAGTTGGTTTGTTGGTCTCTTGCATGCACCATACACTTGCCTTGCAATCCTCCTATTTGCCTAGATATGTACCATGCATTTGCACCATCATGCTTGCATGTTTTGACTTAACTTTGAGAAGCTTTTAGCCATGTTTTACCATGTTTGAGGTCTGTTTTTCATTGTTTTGGTCATGCTTGCATTATTTTATATAGCCACCATGCAATATAGCTTGTTAGCTCTAAGTGTCCTGACCACTAGCATGCAATACTTGGACCATTTCAATGATTTGGCATCATTTTTTGTACTATTTCAGTCCATATTTCATGCTTGAATACTTGCTTTCATCACTCCTTTAATGCTTTAAAGAATTGTTGTCTTGTGCCTTAAGATTGGGTCATTGCGTATGTCTCCGTGATTAGGTCTTTGGGATGCCATTACATTGGGTTTTGGGGCTTATTTTGACATATTATAACTCTGTTTTTGGATGCATAATGCATGCCATGTTCGGTTGTGATGGGTATAGTGTAATGCTTCCTTTGTAACCTTGCATGCCCCTTATTTGTGCCCATCTTTTTAGCATGTTTTGGCCTCATTCCATGCATGTTCTAGCCTTATTTTGGCCTGCCCTAGGACTGTCTTAGGCCACTTTGGCCCTTTGGGGCATGGTTGATATGTCCATGGTGAGAGCCCCTTGACTAGCTTTGGGCATTGAGCTCATTAGCATGCTATACTTCACTTGTATATATGAGTTGGCATCATTCTTCACATGATTTCAGAGCCCATTGCATTGTCATGTTCTCATGTTTATCTCATTTTGCTCATGGTTGAGGATTGTGCATCATTGCCTAGCTTACGGATCCATGTCTGTTCATGCGTGTCTCCCTTTGTGGTACCTTGATTTGGGTGTTTTTTTTTTTGTTATTGTTTTTGGCACGACTAAGGTCTATCCATCTTCGGTGTAAGTCCTTGGATCATGCATTTGTGTATTGTCATATGTTCATCACATTATAAGTTGTTGCATCCTTATGGTTGGTATCATTGTTGCATGCTGTGGGGATGTGGTTTGGAAATACTCTTCGGATCCTGGGAGACGCTAGTGATCCTCAGCTAGTCACCTGAAAAGATACAAGCACTCCGGTCGGGGGTGCCCGAATTAGCACTCCGACGGACAAGTTAGTTCAGACACTCAGGATAGCTTACTTTCTAAGTCTTTATGAAGTGATTCTTACATACCTTTCTATAACTGTTGTTCCTGTATTTATACATGTTCTTTTTGATCCTCGGGGCCAGGGCCTACTTTTTGATCATTGCCCTTTCTTTCATTCGGAGCTACTAATCAGCATCTATTCAGCTTTACTCACGTATTCGGCGTCCTGGTCACGCAACATGAATTTCTGGAGCGCGCATCCTCCGACTCTTCTATTTATTCGGCTCCCACAATTGCCCCCCAAGCATTTCACTGGCGACAGTTGGCTGGAGTGCTTGGTTTTGAATTCCTAAAAGTCGTAGCCAAAATTCGGCGGTTGGCCTCATCCTCCTGCGGACATCTAAGCGCACCCCTTTCGATTGTCGTGTCGACTCCCCGCCCCCTCGTACGTGTCTATTTATTGCGATTTAAAATTTTGAGGTCCTTTCCAGTATATATTTTATGATGCTCATCGCTGGATTGCCTTCTGGATCATCCCCGAAACTCTCCTCCGATATCCTCTTCGTCCTTTGTAAGTTCTCTCCTCCCTTGCTTCGAGGACTCTTTCTGGTTTATTCCTTCCTCGGCATATTCTCATAGACTAGGATATGGCGAAACATTTAAAAGACCTCCTTTCATCAGATCCTATTGCTGGCTTTAAACGCCATTTCTCCATTCCGGATGATGTCCGTTTGTCGCTTGTGGCAGATGGCACTCTTGATATAGAGAGGGAGGATGAAACAACGATTGTCTTTCCTATTTTGTCAATTGTAGAGGGTGGAGTCCGTTTCCCCCTTCACCCGTTTCTTAGGGTTGTGCTTCGCCATTGGGGTTTAATCCCTTCCCAACCTAATGTGAATTTCTTTAGAGTCATAATGGGGGTTATAGCGCTCAACCGTCGCCTAAGAATTAACCTTGGCATTCCAGCCATCCGGCATTGTTATGCCTTGGCTAAGTCTTTTGGTCGGCATGGGCGTTTCTTCCTTAAGGCCAAGGATGTCGACCATCAGTTCATAACTATGCTTTCCAGTTCTGGAAAACGAGTTAATGATGTTATGGTCGTTGTCTAGGGTAATTGGGAATTTGGCAAAGGGGAGGATCACGCCGACCCTATTCCTAGACGGAGGGGCGAGCCAGGTGGTTGATTGCTTTCTCGCTTTTATTATTTGTTTGTTTTTGTTGTAAAGCCTCTTTTTTGAAATGTTACGGCTTGGCTTGTGTAGGGAGAAATTTGAAGAAAGTTCTGTCTTCAACTGACGGCGCCATTCTTTCGGATATCGAAGTCGCGCTTAAATATTTCGGCGGTCGAAGTTTTCAGAAACAAGGCAGGGCGGCCCATATTCTTCTTCGTTACGAGTCGACATATACGACCTTCTCGGCGGCGGAAAGTATCCCGGTTCCGGAGGGTGAAGATTCTCTCATCGCTCTCATTTTGCCCGACTTCAAAAACTTGAGGCAGGTTGGTTTTGGAGGGTCGGATTCGGAGCGGGGTGTAGCTAATGTTACCGAATCAGATCAGTCCGAAACTGAATCTGACGTGGTATTGAATTCGGCCGATCCCCCATCTGCTTCGGGGCAAGGGTATCTTTCGCTTGACGGCGTTTTTCATGGTTTAGAAGATATTCCTACTGAAAACCCCGAAGACATGACCGGGTTAAGCTTGACAAAACTTGCCAGGAAGGCAAATGCGGGAAGGTTGGCCGCGCGGCGAAGAGCGGAGGCCCTTCCGTCTGAAGCACCACCCGCCACCACATCTTCATTTTCCCATGCCTGCTAGCGAATCAGAGTCCTTCCGCGTTATTGAGGTGGAGACAGCGGAAAATCAGGATGCCGAATCTACCATGATCGTGCAGGCCGGCCAAGAAGTCGAGGCAGAGAAACGCTTCGCCGAGTTTGAAGCCGGCGTAGAAGAACATGGCAAGCGTCCTCGATTAGAGGGATCAGACGTGATCATTCCTTTTGTCATTCAGCCGATGATAAAAAGCATGCCAGTTTCTTCTGATGCTTCGGCGCTTAAAGATCCAGAAGTCGCATTCAGCTTGGCTACGTCCGTGTCTTTGCTGTCTGATAAGGAGGCTTTCCGGGTGGAAATGGATCTAGATGCGATAGCACTGGCCGCCCAATCGGCACTTTTGGTACATATTCAAACTTAGCTTCACTTAATCCAAATACTGTTGAAGTTATGGTTCTAAATTCATGTTTTACAGATCGTCGGATGGATAGTCGATATGGGCCGTTGCCATCGCGATGCCGTCAAATAGATTGGTCATTTACGCGAGGAAGTTGAAGGCCAGAGGAGAAGGGCCGAGGTCGAAGTGTTGAGGGCGGACAAAGAAGCCTCAAGGGCCGATGCCGAGATGGAGAAGGCTTGTTACGTGGATCAATTGAGGTCGGATACCGAGAGGAAGGCGGACGTGAGCGAAGATGCGCTCAAGTTGGCCCAGAAAGCGATCTCCAAACTGGAGGCTGAGTTGGCTGAAATGAAGATGGCGAAGGAATCAGCCGAACCGGAGTCTTCCAAAGTATTCGAGGCCGGGAAAAATGCTGGGCTCGCCGAGTACGTGAACCAAGTCCCCAAGTTCGAAAATCGGGGATTTAAACATGGCTGGCACAAAGTCCTTGCTGCTGCTAACGCTTCATTGATTGTGCCAATACCATATGAGCAAGTGGATGCTGAGCCATTGGAGTCTGATTCTGATGGCTGATCCGGCCGACTGACAATTTTTAGGATGTCGTATGTATTTTTACAGTTTTAATTTAGTATTTTTCATCTTTTGCAACAATCAGTGTTTGTTTTTTGAATGTATTTTTACGTTTTTAATTTAGTATTTTTCATCTTGTAGCTTTCTATTTGGTAACTTGAGTATATGAAATTTCCAGAGTTATGCTCAACTGGCTAAGGAAGATGTTGTTGATGAATGTTATTGCTTTTAGTTATGGTTAGATCGGCTGCTTAGCTTAGGTATTTGGCCGATCAGATCTGCCCTTGCCTTAGCCAGGGCGCGAGTTTGGGAAGCCGAATGGCGTAACTCGTGGGCTGGCTGAGGCACACATTGATCGGCGCTTGCTCTTGAAAACATGGCAGACCAGATTAGTGAATCAGCCCTCGCCTTAGCACGGGCGCGAGCTTTTGGAGTTGGGAAGCCGAATGGCGGAACTCGTGGGCTGGCTGAGGCACACATTGATCGGCGCTTGCGCTTGAAAACATGGCCGACCAGATTGGTGAATCTGCCCTCACCTTAGCACGGGCGCGAGCTTTTGGAGTTGGGAAGCTGAATGGCGGAACTCATGGGCTGGTTGAGGCACACATTGATCGGCGCTTGCGCTTGAAAACATGGTGGACCAGATTAGTAAATCTGCCCTTGCCTTAGCCAGGGCGCGAGCTTGAGAAGCCGAATGGCGTAACTCGTGGGTTGGCTAAGGCACACATTGATCATCGCTTGCGCTTGAAAACATGGCCGACAAGATTAGTGAATCTGCCCTTTCCTTAGCCAGGGCGCGAGCTTGAGAAGCCGAATGGCGTAACTCGTGGGTTGGCTGAGGCACACATTGATCGGCGCTTGCGCTTGAAAACATGGCCGACCAGATTAGTGAATCTGCCCTCGCCTTAGCCCGAGCGCGAGCTTTTGGAGTTAGGAAGCCGAATGGCGGAACTCGTGGGCTGGACAATTGTCATCCGACTTTTGACGTTTCGGATTACTGACGTTGCCTCGGGAGAGCTGCATACATTGAAGGATAAGTGGCGCGGGTGCACGCCAGAGGCCCTATTTATTTCCATTCAGGCAACTTGGGAGGGACGAAGATTGGCTGAATTAGACACCGCAATGAGTCGCAGTAGCGAGCCTATACGTAAGGGAAGAAGAACATCCAAGGATCGGGAAACACAGCAGCCCCTTAGTCGTCGAAGCGTATCGCCCCAAAAGGACATGCAACAACGGGGAAATTCTCCGCGCCCGCGACCGAGAATCGAGCCTGATGCGATGCCACGACCGTTGAGTTTTACGGTTTTTGTGAGGAATAGACCAATGACGGAGGTGATTCTATCATTAAAGACCCAGGTGTAGCAGTCGAGTTCGCTCGACAGATCTTCCAGCCGGAAATCCAACAATCGATGGTCGGACGTCAAGATTTCGAAGTATTTCGAGACGACATACATGGGGCCGTGAAAGGACTATATACTGCTCATGAAGTCGGCATGCGTCTGCGGGAAGCGCGACGTGAGAGTGAGAAAAGGGACGAAAGGAATCGCAATCTGGAGATTTGCGCGGAAAAGGCTGAGCATGAGCTTCGAGAGCTGAAGAATGTTCAAACAAGCGCATCGGTGGCGGTCGGTCAATCTAAATTGGTCATTGAGAGAGTTACCCAACGGACCTCGGGTTATGAAAGGGGGTTTCAGGACGGCCTGAAAGTCGGGATAGGGAAGACCAAATGAGACCTTGCCGAGGAGGTCTGCCGATGTGAAAATCGTGGATTCAAGCACGGCTGGATCAAGGCCCTTCAAACCAAGGAAGCTCTTGAAGCCGTGGGCATTGATTCGGCCTCGTCCCTATATCATCGCCACTACTTTCCTTATTCCGATTTCAAAATTGAGAAGAGCGACGATGAGGGCGCCGAATGAATAGACTTCACGCCAAATAAATAGAATTTCTTTTATTTTAATCGTTTGTATTTGGTCTTGAAATGTTGTGTTTAATTAATCATATTATTTCAACTTTCCGGTAGGGTTTGTGTTGCGTGGCATAAATATTTAAACATGTATTGACCGGCTTGAATTAAGAACGATTCTGTGAATATGTATTCGGCCCTAAGGTGTCATGTACCGAAAGGGGCTTCGAATCTGGAGACTTGAACGGCCCTAAGGTGTCATGCACCGAAAGGGGCTCCGAATCCGGAGACTTTAATTTGGCCAATCGTGATATCCACGAAGGGCACTCCGAATCCGGAGACTTAATCGGCCTTAAGGTGCCATGCACCGAAAGGGGCTCCGAATCCGGAGACTTTAATTTGGCCAATCATGATATCCACGATGGGCGCTCCGAATCCGAAGACTTGAATCGGCCCTAAGGTGTCATGCACCGAAAGGGGCTCCGAATATGGAGACTTAATCAGCTAAGGTGTCATGCACCGAAAGGGGCTCCGAATTCAGAGACTTTAATTTGGCCAATCGTGATATTCACGAAGGGCGCTCTGAATCCGGAGACTTAATCGGCTTTAAGGTGTCATGCACCGAAAGGGGCTCCGAATCCGGAGACTTTAATTTGGCCAATCGTAATATCCACGATGGGCACTCCGAATCCGGAGACTTTAATTGGCCCTAAGGTGTCATGCACTGAAAGGGGCTCCGAATACGGAGACTTAATCGGCTAAGGTGTCATGCACCGAAAGGGGCTCCGAATCCGGAGACTTTAATTTGGCCAATCGTGATATCCACGAAGGGCGCTCCGAATCCGGAGACTTTAATCGGCCCTAAGGTGTCAGGCACCGAAAGGGGTGCCGAATTTGGAGACTTAATCGGCCCTAAGGTCTCATGCACCGAAAGGGGCTCCGAATCTGGAGACTTTAATCGGCTCTAAGGTGTCATGCACCGAAAGGGGCTCCGAATACAGAGACTTTAATTTGGCCAATCGTGATATCCACGAAGGGCGCTCCGAATCCGGAGATTTTAATCGGCCCTAAGGTGTCATGCACCGAAAGGGGCTTCGAATCCGGAGACTTTAATTTGGCCAATCGTGATATCCACGAAAGGAGCTCCGAATCCGGAGACTTTAATCAGCCCTAAGGTGTCATGCACCGAAAGGGGCTCTGAATCCGGAGACTTAATCGGCCCTAAGGTGTTATGCACCGAAAGGGGCTCCGAATCGGGAGACTTAATCGGCCCTAAGGTGTCATGCACCGAAAGGGGCTCCGAATCCGGAGACTTAATCGGCCCTAAGGTGTCATGCACCGAAAGGGGCTCCGAATCCGGAGACTTTAATTTGGCCAATCGTGATATCCACGAAGGGCGCTCCAAATCCGGAGACTTTAATCGACCTTAAAGGTGTCATGCACCGAAAGGGGCTCCGAATCCGGAGACTTAATTGGCCTTAATAGGCTTGGTCGGCCCTACGGCCCTAATTAATCAAGGCTTGGGAGCGGGCTGGCGAAAGCAAGAAACTTTATATTGCAAAGGTGGAACATGTACAAGTATCAAGCCCACAAGTCGGGTCAATGACAGAATTTACGTAAATGTGTTAAATTCCAAGGCCGTGGTAGGCTTCTTCCTGACATGTCTGAGAGCCGATATGCCCCTGTTCCTGCGATGGATTCTATCTGATAGGGGCCGTCCCAGTTTGGACCCAATTTTCCATCGGCCGATCTCCGGTCGGCTGGAAGTACCTTCTTCAGGACAAGCTCTCCTGGCATGTATCAGCGCAACTGAACTCGCTGATTATACGACTTGGCGAGCTGCTGCTGGTACCGTGCCATGGATGCTAGGGCGCGGTCCCGTCGTTCCTCAATGAGGATCAGATCCAGGGCAAGCATCATGTCGTTTCGGCCCGTGTCAAAAACTTGCGATTTCAGAGTTGGGAGGCCGATTTGCAGGGGTAAGATTGCCTGGGTTTCGAAGCATAGAGCAAACAGCGTTTCTCCAGTGGATCTCCTCAGCGTAGTACGATGAGCCCACAATACACTCGGAAATTCTTCCACCCATTTGCCTTTAGCTTTTTCCAGCCTCTTTTTGATGCCGTCCAAGATGGATTTGTTAGAGGCTTCGGCTTGACCAGTGCTTTGGGGGTAGGTCGGTGTCGAGAAGTAAGGCTGAATGCCATATTTGCTGCATAGCTCTCGATATACGCCACAATCGAACTGGGTGCCATTGTCTGAGATGAGAGCTCTTGAAATGCCGAATCGTGTTATGATGTTTCTCCGTACAAAGCGTTTAATGTCGGCATCTCGTATATGTGTCAAAGCCTCCGATTCAACCCATTTTGTGAAGTAGTCTGTCGCGACAATTAAGAATCGCTTGTTCCCTGGGGCCCTGGGCAATGGTCCTACGATATCATGTCCCCACTGAGCAAACGGCCAGGGGCTGGTGATAGAATTCAACTCTTCGGCGGGTAGATGGGTTAATGGGGAGAGCTTTTGGCACTGTTCGCATTTTTTTACATAGCTCTCCGCGTCAGCTCTCATTGTCGGCCAATAGTATCCCTGCGTTATAGCTCGATGGGCCAGGGAGTGTCCGCCAGAATGGGCACCACAACTGCCCTCATGTATCTCTGTCAGAAGCCCCTCCACTTTGTCGGGGTGCACGTATTCCAAATATGGACCAGAGAGGGACTTTTTGTAAAGCCCTCCTTGCGGATCCAGATAGTATGGCAGGGCTTTATTTTGCAGCTTGTGTGCTTCTTTTTTGTCCTCTGGGAGTTGTTCAGAGGAGAGGAATGCAGCAATGGGGTCTATCCAGCTTGGTGCGGATTCTATAACGTTGACATGGATTTCATTCGGAGGGCCAATGCTCGGCTCCGGGACGAAACCTACTTCGATGGTCCACTTGATCTCAGAATTGATGGTGGAGGCTAGGCACAGCAAGGCATCCGCGTGTGTGTTCTGGTCGCGTGCTATTTGGTTCAGTTCGTGATGGTCAAATTTTGCCAGCAAGGAATTGGGCATTTTCATGTAGGCCGCCATACGGTCGTTTCTCGCAGCGTATTTCCCCTTTAGCTGATTGATTACCAATTTTGAATCACAAAACAAAAGCAGACGCCGAGCGCCGAGAAGGTGCACATTCCGCAGACCGGCTAGAAGGGCTTCGTATTCGGCTTCGTTATTTGATGCTTCGAAGCCAAGCTTGACGGCTTGCTCAATTACTGTGCCGTCTGGAGACATGATTACAACTCCGGCGCCGCTGCCCCTTTAGTTAGATGATCCATCACAGTACAATTGCCAAATATCCCCGACATAAATTCTCCAGTTCGGCTTTGGTAGAACTTCAGCCTTTGGTCGAGCTTCATCACGTTTGAGGTTGGCGAGCTCGCCGGTGAATTCGGTAACAAAGTCGGCTAACACCTGCCCCTTGATTGCAGTTTTAGGTAAAAATTGAATGTCGTATTGGCCGAGTTCAAGAGCCCATTTTGAAACATGTCCTGATGCTTCTGCACGTCATAGTACTGATCGGAGGGGATAATCTATTAGCACCCCAATGCTATGTCCCTGGAAGTAATGCATCAGTTTTCTTGCCGCCATGACTAGGGCTAAGATGAGTTTTTCTAGCGGAAGGTAGCGAGTTTCCGCGTCAACCATTGCCTTGCTCACATAATACACTGGCCGTTGCTCTCCCTCCTCTTCTTTTAATAGTACGACGCTGACGACCCTATCGGAAACTGCCAGATATAGGATGAGCGGGTCACCAGCGGCGGGTGTTGTCAAGAGAGGTACTGAGCGAAGGTAGGTCTTGAGTCCGTTGAAAGCTGTTTCGCATTTGGCGGACCATTCAAAAGCCTTACCCAGCTGTAGTGTCTGAAAGAATTGTCGGCAGCGATCTGTAGACCGACTGATAAACCTGTTGAGTGCAGCGGCCATCCCCATCAACTTTTGGACTTCTTTTACTGAGCAGGGGGAGCCGAGTTCCAAGATTGCTGTGACTTGCCTTGGGTTGGCTTTGATTCCTCGGTGATTGACGATGTAACCCAGGAATTTGCCAGAGCCGATTCCGAACGCACACTTGGAAGCGTTCAGTTTCATTCTATATTTGCGTAAGATACTGGATGTCTTTTCTAGATTGGCTATATGACTCTGTTCTTCTTTGGACTTGACCACCATATCGTCGATGTATACTTTCATAGTGTGGCCGAGTTGCTCTTTGAACATGGCAGTGACCAATCTTTGGTAGGTTGTCCCTGCATTCTTCAGCCCAAAGGGCATAACTTTGTAGCAATAGGTTCCTCTTGGGGTGAGGAAGGCAGTTTTATCCTAGTCATCTGGATGCATGGTGATTTGATGGTAGCCTCTGTAAGCATCGAGGAAGCTCATGCGTTGGTGGCGTGCCGTTGCATCGACGAGCTGGTCGATTCTGGGTAGAGGAAAACAGTCTTTGGGACAAGCTTTGTTCAGATCCGTGAAGTCGACGCACACTCGCCAAGTCCCATTTTTCTTCTTCACCACCACTGTATTGGAGAGCCACGTAGGGTAAGTGACTTCTCTAATTGCCCCGGCATCAAGCAGTCTGTCTACCTCCTCAACAACGGTGTCAGTGTGCTCCGCGGCTGATCGTCGGCCTTTTTGAATGATCGGCTTACATTTCGGATCGACATTCAAATGGTGCTGTGAAACTGACGGATCTATTCCCGGCATTTCATACGGAGTCCACGCAAAGACGTCAAGGTTGTTACGCAAGAAAGAGATCAGCTGCTGCCTGTCGGCCTGATTCAGAGAGGCGCCGATCATGAAGAACTTTTCTGGGCTGCCATCAATGTCAACTCGGTCATTATTGTACTAGATTATGAAGAGAGTGTGGAGTACTTACTTTAGAGCTAAATTATGTCTCTTATATAAGATGTCATAAAGTGGGAGAGGCCGTAATAGAGGCACTTGGGGTGCCCGAGATGTTCTCTTGTAGGAGAATACTTTTTCCCCAGGAAGAAGGTGTGAGCTAGAGTAATATGGTCGGGCTGATTGGTCAAGATGTTTCCATAGATTTGCTCAATGCCGTGTTCTGTTGGGAAACGTAGCAGTTGATGATAGGTGCTTGGGACGGCCTGCAAGGTATGCAACCACGGTCGCCCCATGATGAGATTGTACGGCGATGGCAGCCTGACGACCAAGAATTCCACGTCCACCGTTCTGGAACCTGCTCGAACGGGTAAGCTGATTTTTCCCAATGGGTACTCTGGAGTGGCATTGAAGCCGAATAGTGGATAAGGAGACAGAGTCAGGTCTGACTCATTGAATTCGAGTTTGGTGAAGGTTTTATAATACATAACCTCTGAGGTACTGCCCTGGTCGATAAGAACGCGTTCGACGGTGAATCGGTTTACGCGCAGCTCAACAACTAACGGATCGATGTGGGGGAGTGTTACACCGATCAAGTCAGAATCGTCGAAGGTGGTACTTGGCGTTTCTCGGGGCCGCTTTGCTGGCGTGAGTTGCTGTTGGGGCCTGGATGTGATTGGATCGCATGCATGACGGGGGCTGCTGGAAAGCTGTATATCATGTGAACGGTGTCAAGCGGAGATACATCCTCCGGACGGGCAGGTGTTTCGACCATACTCCTCTGGACGCAGTGGTGGAGACGTTCGTCCTTTGCCAACTCCTCGAGATGATCTGCCGTCAGGGGTCGCTCAGAAGCCTTGGGCACCTTTTGTTTGGATTTTGCTATTTCTGAGGCTAGATCGTGACGAAGGCGTTCGTTCTCAGCGATGATGTTGGCCAACCTCTGTTGGGTTTGCCTAGCTTGTGCCATGGTCGCTTGTATTGTCATTTGCGTTGGGTTTGAAGATGAGCAGAGGCCCGAGGCAAGTCTTGCCGCGATGGTTTTTGGTCCAAACGAGTTTGCTGGAATGAGGTCCACTCTCTGTGCGGTCTTGTCAGTGGCTAGCGGAGGATCTTCAGTCACGCCTGCCATGGACGTGTTTGAGTATTCCTACAGACAGCGCCAATTGTGGGGATGTGGTTTGGAAATACTCTTCGGATCCTGGGAGACACTAGTGATCCTCAGCTAGTCACCTGAAGAGAGACAAGCACTCCGGCTGGGGGTGCCGGAATTAGCACTCCGACGAACAAGTTAGTTCAGACACTCAGGATAGCTTACTTTCTAAGTCTTTGTGAAGTGATTCTTACTTACCTTTCTATAACCGTTGTTCCTGTATTTATACCTATTCTTTTGGATCCTCGGGGCTAGGGCCTACTTTTTGATTATTGCCCTTTCTTTCATTCGGAGCTACTGATCTCCATCTATTCGGCTTTACTCACGTATTCGGCGTCCTGGTCACGCAACATGAAGCCGGATAGTATCTAATTTCTGGAGCGCGCATCCTCCGACTCTTCTATTTATTCGGCTTCCACACATGCCTATCACATTGTATACTTCCATATCTAAGTTGCATTGTAGCATTGCATACTTGTTGCATTGCCATGCTGTTTGCATATTAGGTTGCATCATATCACATTTGTCATGCTCATGTCACATTGTCTTACATTCCCATATTGCATTGTGTTTGGTCGCATGCATTGCATTTTGTTTGGTTTGGGGTGTCAAACCAAACATGAGGAGCGAGGGACGTTTCGTACTTGAAGTAACGAATCGTGCCTCGCTTCCCGGTCGCCGATGCTCTTGATCAAAGCATGATAGAGTTCTAAGCATCCATATGTGTTTTATGCATCCATTTCACATCAATGTGCACACTTGGCTCCTTTGGCCATCATGCATTGAAATGCGTGATTGGTGACCCAAGGACCGAGAACCATGCTCCCTTGAGTTCACAGCATGATAGGGAGGGTGGTCGAGCATACATTGTCTTGTAGATACCTTGCTATGCACTGCCTGTCCTCTGCTGCAGCAAAACATGATTCTGCAGGAAAGAATGGCCGGTCGGCCATCTTTAGTGCCGGTCGGTGTAGACGCGCCCGCGTGGGGCCCTCGCTACAGTTTGGACTCGATTTGTGTCACGATTCTTAATCTGAACCAAACAGTCCAAATCTGGCAAATCGTTTTGAGAAACAGATTTTTTGAAAGAAGTGCCAAACATGGACTGCTTTGCCAGATACAGAG
>NW_021026420.1:304622-327277 GCF_004153795.1 Camellia sinensis | reverse complement strand
ATCCTAACCCTAGAACTCAAAACCCTAATATGGCTGTCTAAAATTTCTCAAGTGTCTAACCCTAAGCAAGGGAGAGAAGGGCTCCTCTTATAGAGCTTTTTGTCTTGTAAAGCTTACAAGACAAGCTTCTAAAGAGAGAGATCCCTCCATACACGTGTATGGAGGGGAGCCAAATGCAAGACAGCTGTGTCAAAATATCTGCAAAAGCAGATGCACAGTAGTCGGCCGGCCAAAGATGCAATTGACCAAAAAAATATAGCCGACCGGCCATCTATAGTGCCGGCCGGTCAAATATTTGGTCGGTGGCCACAAAACACAGCCGTTGGCCTCAAGCCACGGCCGGTGATGGGTGGGGATGGTCTACAAGCCCTACCCTGCCTCTCAAAGGCAAAACACAAGTGTTTGGTGTCAAACCAAGCACAAAACAGTCGAGTCGAGAGGTCCTGCGACGAGGCGCGCTGCCAAGGCTTCCGGGAACTCAAGACGAACACAAACATGGATAATCTCCGAGTGTTCAAATGGTGACGTCCAAGTCTTGAGGACGGTCAAAAATGGGGTGTCTACAGTCGGCTTTTATGGTCGATAACCATTTTCAAATGGCCGGTGGTCCTATCTTTTGGCTGGTGGCCTCCCACAGTGCTAATAGAGTGGTTCAAAAGCATTACAAATATTTTTACAGTCCTCAGAAATGTAGAACAGTGCAAGCAGAGGCAACATGTGGCATGGCAACGGGTTTCTAAGCGAGGCGATTGAGCTTGCATCATCTAATCATTCCGAGGCGGGGCTGCGGCGACCTCTTTTAGCTTCATACTTAGACTGTTTTGTAATTAATTTGTTAATTAATTTGGGGTTTGTAATAATTAATTAGTTAGGGTAGTTGATCTATTATTCGGCTTGTATTATTTATTCGGACCCTCCGTCGAGAGGGCACAACTGTTGTAATAAGTGTGCGTGTGTGTGATGCATGTCTTTCAACCCCCATTTCTTTCCCCCTTTTATTATCCGCTTACAATGGTTAGTTTTAGGGCATGTTTCAATTAGCATCCTTATGCTCGCATGTTTGCATCCATTCATCTGCCTTGCTTGCACCGGGCTCGGCGCATCATACTAACTGCATTGTATTTCAATTCCAAGTTGAATACATGTTATCTGTAGCAGCTCATATGCCATCTTAGAATAGCCGAGCCTATCATAGTTGCATTTCGCATGTATTGCATTAGCCATCTTGACATAGCTAGGATCATGCATCTATTTCTAATATAGCTTTTGTTTTGGCTCGGAGTACTCAGTAAGTATTTATGCTTTAGCATCCTTACATATGTGTGAGTGAGCCATGATAGCATGCTTGCCATGAGGCTATTTTCTTAAGTGATATAATTGCCTAAATGCCTGTGAGTGAAGGTTGGATTACTTGAATTGGAACGATTCATTGAAATCCGTGTTTTAGCCTGCTTGCGAGTAGCAAACTTCAAACCATTTCCAAACAAACGGATATGCGATGATTTGTTCCAAATTAGGCGATCTAATCTATACTTGTATGCTGTGCGCATCACATAGTAATTCTAGGTTAATAACCAGAATAAGAGCACATGTGTTTTCAAAAATGAGATATCATGTTAGTAAAGGCTGATCTTTGATCGGGCGAGTAGGGGCGCTCATTGCATGACCTTCCCCTCTCATACCCAAGTTCCCGAGCCAAGGCAACTTTGGTGATGACGAACACGTGGCCTTCGGCACAAATCAGGGTTTCCTAAATTTCCCAAAACAAAATATTTAGGTGGCAACTCTGCATCTAGCAAAGCAGTCCATGTTTGACACTTCTTTACAAAAATCAGTTTTCCAAAACGATTTGCCGGACTTGGACTCTTTGGTGATTTATTAGTCTTGCATTGCACTTTGCGAGATTAGATTCAGAACCGTGACATTTGAACCTGAACTGTAGTGAGCCCAATGAACAAAACGAGATTTTCCTAGTACGTTCGGGCATGTCTACAGTCGTTTTACAATTGGCGACCAAATTTTTTTGTCAAAAAAATTTCAATTCCCGCCTCCACGTTTCAAATTCCCTCCCAAACTTTTGGCGATCAAAAGACCAGATTAGTCGTAGAAAAGGTACCTTCACCGACAAACTTTTTTAGTCGCCAAATCTTAATCAACGACGACTAAAATATTAGTCGCTAAAAGTACTAATTTTGCGACTAATTTTTTTTTTGGTTGTTGAAAATAAGTTTTTGCTGACCAAATTTTTGGTCGCCAAAGAAAAAAAATATATATTTTCCATTCGGCGACTAAATTGTTTTAGTCGCCAAAACTCAATATACAACAACTAAATTATTTTTGGTTGGGGAAAATAAGTTTTTGGCGACTAAAATTTTGGTCGCCAGTTCCACAACCAATTTATTTTTGATCTTCTGCGACCAACTTATTTTTTTGTCGCCAAAATGTGACCTTCCACGAGCAAATTTGTAGTTGGTCGCCAAAAACATACCACTTTCTGCGACCAACTCATTTTTTGGTCGCCAAAATATGACCTTCTGCGACCAACTCATATTTGGTTGCCAAAAATAATGATCATTCGCGACTAATTAATATTTGGTCACCAAAAGGTAACTTTTAGCTACCAACTTTTATATTGGTCACAGAAAGTGGTCGCTATAAGTGCAGATTCTTGTAGTGTATGTTTTTTGGTGTGTACTATATGCACCCTTTGTTGCGATCCTTATGTGTTTGGTTATGACATATGGTGATGTTACTAATGACACATTGTGATGTGTTATGATATTGTTTTAGCTATGAACCAAGAGTGTTTTTTTTTTTTTTTAACAACCCTCATAATATTGAATTATGTCATTTGGGATAATCAAATTCACAAATGACATGGTAAGGGTGTGTACCGTAGAAATCCCCTATGTTTTTATGCTTTGAATTAAAAAAAAAAACAGTTTATTTAGTAATAATATTAGTTACTTACGAAATATAAAAGTTTGGCTATTTAATAATAAAAAATAAAGAATAAAAAATTTTGGATTCAAATAAGGCCCAAAATAGTAAAAAATTAATTTATAGTAGTTCAAAAAAAAAAACATAAAATAATAAAGTTCAAATCGCCAAATCGATCCGCATCTACCCGCCAATATGCATGGATCACTCAATTCGCATCCACTAATTAAATAGTCGGATACAAATTGATTTTTAATAAAATATGAGACCCAATTGGTTTATTCAACGAATTTTTAATTTAGTTTGTTGTTAATTATAACATATTTTATATATAGGGAAATTAGTGAAACATCCTTCAATGATATTTTTAGAGAAATTTGAACTCGTCACAAAAAAATAAAAAAATTGAAATTTTCTTGGTGACGAACTTAAATTTCTCTATGAGGCTGAAATTTCTCTGTGAAATTTCTTTTTGAATATCTAAACTTTTTTGTGAAAACAAATTTATCTGTAAAAATATTGAGAGATTCCAACTATTATAAAAATGTTGCATGTTTTTTATCTTATAAAATCTTAATATTAAAGATCTCAACTTAAAAATCCATTTATATATTATATATGACTTTTAAAGACTAATGGGTGTTTAATAAGTTGGTAACACGTGGTACATTGAGCATTGCAAGTCTATGACATTGTTAAAATATAGGGAAAATTACACTAATAGCCCTTATAGTTTCTGGCTTCTGTCATTTTAGTCTCTGACTTTTCAATTGTGATACATTTGATCATGAATTTTGAATCTTGTTCTAAATAAGGATAATTGAATATACTATTGCTTAATTTTAAGGGCAAAATCATCAATTTTATAAAATATAAACTAATTTAATAAAAATAAATGTCAAAAAAAATTTTAAAATTTTTTAAAAATTATTTCTACCCACCAAAAATAACATTATGCAAAATTGATAAAAATTAATAAAAATTACGTGATTAATTTCTAAAAATTAATTTTACGTGATCATTATTCAAATACATAATAAAAATTAATTTAGTAAAAATAAATAAATGTCTAAAAGATTTATCAATTTTATATAATTTTATCTTTAGTAGCTAGAAATAATTTTTTAAAATTCAAAAATAATTTTTTGACATTTATTTTTGTCAAATTAATTTATATTTTATCAAATTGATGATTTTGCCATTGAAAAATCCAATAGTATCTACAATTGTCCTCATTTGGAACAAGATTTAAAATTTAGAATCAAATGTGTCACAATCAAAAAGTCAGAAACCAAAATAACACAAGCCCTAAACTATAGGGACCATTAGTGTAATTCACCCTAAAATATATTTAGAATACATTATTTTTTATATTTGTTAGGTTTTCATATTTCTTTAGGTTTCTTGTTACCTACTCTTACTTTCCTCATATAGGGGACCTCTTATAATAGTTCAATACACAATACAAACACAATATTATTCAATATATAAAGATCACTCTCTCTCTCTCTCTCCAATTATCTTAACATGATATCAAAGTAATAAAACCTAGCCTATCCTTCTAGTTCATCGACGAGCAACCAATTGGTAACCTTGCCTTCATTGTCGGCTAGAGTTTCATACTTGTGCCTTCAATCAAAATTTATTTATTTATTTATTTTGGTGCTTCCGCACTCTCTCGAGTTCTCTTCGTTTCAACCTCAAATAGGTTTCTATATGAAAACATATTTGAGTTTGAGGGTGGCATAATATACCTATATTATGGTGAGTATGGTGATATACCATGTGAACCATCCAAGCTGTTCATTGGCACACGACCTAAGTCGCCCCCTGGCGCACCCTGTCATAAGCCGCCCCTAGAGTACTCTTTCATTTGTTGCCATCACCGTTAGTATCACATCATAAGTTACGTACGTGCCACGTTTGTTGGTTCAACATTCATTCTTGTTCAAGCGCCTCATAAGGCCTATCACATCGATCGCCTCCTAAGGCCCCTTTCGCGGTGAACACGCCGCTCAATTGCCCCTAGTAGGCCTTTATCGTTTGACATAGCAGCAGATTCTTCTCAATCGTCCCTAGCAAGCCCGTATCATTTGCCCTAGTAGCAAATGCTGCAACTTTAATATTGCAATCCCAAGTGCAAGATGTCGTAAAGTAATATAACTCGGTGAGTCCAAGGTCAAATCCTCAAGTACCAATTTGTTTGAAATAATTATCGATCACTCAAATAAAATAAACAGAAATATATTTTTTATTTTTGAAATGGTTGGATAATCTAAGAAAAATAATTAACGAAAAGATAAAATAAGGTGATGATAAGCAAAAGGGTTACTAAGGTATTAGGGATACTCCGCCAATACTGTCTTTAAAATATTTTAGTTTCAATTTGTGTAACTCAATTGAGACATACACAAAGGGTATTCTCAATCGGAAGATAAAACCGGTTATTTCATATAAAAATTAATTTCGAAAGATTGATTATTTTGTCTGATTGATGACACCATAAAAATCTAGTTATTTAATTCTCAAGGAATATCAAACTTCTATCGTGCCTGGAATCTACAATAGAACAAGATATTATACATAACAAAAACTTTTCCCAAAGAAATAAATCAATCACTCAAAATAATTTAACATTAAAAACTATAATTGAATCACAAAATATTTATAAAGAGACCATTAGGGATTCACCCCTAACCTCAACAAGGAAAATTAGAACATGGAATAAAACAGTTAGTATTGACGAAGTAGTGTTTTTTTTTTTTTACAATCTCTCTAATTCCTCTCCCAAACTCACAAATCTAACCTATATTTATAACTTCTCCTAATCATATAAACACTAAATCTGAAAAGGAGATTAAAACATACAACTACCTAATTCCAATTACAACTCTATAGCCTCCATAGCAATAGAAATTTGCACATTTGAAATTAATTCTTCTCTTCTTCAATTCTCTAGCTCCTTCGAGAATCATCATTGTAGAAATCTTCAGAAATTCAAATCCAAAATGAATTCTTCGAATAACAGCTTTGAAAGGCTCGAGTGTTCAAGAAAATTGTTGACAAAATTGAGTGTAGAGCCATCAACTTTCCAACCTCTTCTTCATCTTCTAGAGCAACCACCGATTTCTGAATAATAGGTAAGAATTCTTCGGTAAAACGACTCTTCTCTTTCTCCCACCGCCGTCACTCTTTCTTCATCTTCTGAGAGAAGTTCTCTGATTCTAATCTTTCCTACAAACATACAAACAAACAAACATGTATATGAATATAATATTAATAATTATGTATATACATTATCTTAATATATAGTGCGATGGTGGGTGGAGAAATCACGGCCCATTTGTTTTCATTTGGTTTTGTTTATTTCTTCTTTTTCTTTTTAATATTTACAAATCAACCCCAACATTTTTCTATTAATTGCAAACTAACTTTGTATAAAGTGAAAATTAATCTATGAAACACATGACTATAAATAAAATGAGGGAATTAATATTATAAAAGTGTATTAATATCTAAATATAATAGAATAATTATACACTTTTTAACTATTTATCACACCCCCAACAAGCTTATTGCTAGTCCCTAACAATTAAGGCGACGAAAACAAATATTATATTTTATTCAAACCCAATTAATTTAAACCATTTTTGTAAGATGACACGATTGCATTTAGCGTATGCAATAAGACTTTAAACCCCTAGGTTGCCCTCAGTGGACGAGTTTTAGTCTCGTGAGAGTTTCCATAGATGATAACTACAAACATCCAAAAATTTAGGCTCAAGATATCTCTCTCATCCACATGCACACTATTCAAGACCAAAATCATGAATTTCATTACCATAACAAAAGAATCAATCAAAATTCAAAATACTAACAACAATTAAAGATATCCCAAAGTATCCAAAATTTAGAGTGTGTAAAATTTTTTAACCAACATAAACATATTATCAACCTTAAAGTAAGATGTAACTCAAATTTCTATCTAAAACATGCTTTGACTCAAATCTCACCGGATATTATACTCAACAATTAAACCGCTCAGAAGATTACGTAAAATTACTCTCATCATATGTGAGTAGAATAATGTAAAGAAAAAGCAAAATTTATTGGATATTAAATTAGTTGAAATACGCTCATAAGAAATAATAAATAAATAGTCTCGTGGAAGGAATGCCAAATACTGAGAATTAAAATTCATACATTATTAACTATCCATCATGACCATATCCAAACCATACCATTCCCAAGATCAAATAGGACTTTTATTTGGTTGTAATGCAAAGGTAAAGATAAATTATAAAAAAATGAAAAGGTAAAAAGGAGTTGAAAACTGAATTTTCAAGAACAATGGAGATAATAATCATAGCACAATTTAGGAGATTATTGTAGATAGTTCATTTTTCCAAACTACATAAAAAATTCTTCTTTTTGTTGTGCTTTTTAATAAGCACACTCCATATACTTCAATTTTCCTTAGCTTCATTTTTTTTTTTTTTTGTTGGAATTCTTCTTTGTACTTCACCCCTGCTCTGCTTCTCCTCTTATATGTACTTGTCTTTTTGCATATCAATTCCAAGACAACTCAACACAAATTGGATGTAGGGTTTAACAAAGAATGGCTAAATATAAGCCTAAATGGGCTTCAAGGGATTAATGTAAGAAAGAAAAATAAAAAGCTCTAAGAAACAAAGATGGCCTAAAATCATATCTTAAAAATTGGTATCGTCCTTCAATTTTCATGATCTCAAGGAAATATAAGTGTGGCAACAAATGAATATATTCTCAACATTTAACCAAAACAAAGAATAATGAGACTACACAACAAATTATTGCACTTTCAAAGAAAATTTAAGAGTAAATGTATAATAATCCTCCAAAGAAAAGAATGGCTTGAAGCTCACAGGGTTAAAAGTGTCCACTATCATTCTCCAAGATTTTTAAGTCACATCCACTTATCAACTAAAGATTGTATTCATGTGGCTAAAGTGCAATGCAAAGGTTCTAAATATGCACATATGGGATACTTTAACAATGAAGATAGCATAATAAATTTCAACACAATTCTTAAGCCAAGACAACAAAAATATCACAATTAAGCTCAATCACTGCAATGCACAGACAAGAGATAACAATGACTATTTTTTTTTTCCCAAGGACAAAGAAAAAAAATCAAAAGTTTGTAATGAGTAACTCATTGCAATCAACACAAAATGGTAATAATTAAATGATGAATCATGTTTGTTTTTATTGTAATGCGTTAGCAAAAAAATAAAAAATAATAAATAAATAAACAAAACAAAACAAAACAAAGGAAAGAAATGCAAAATGAAAAAGAAAATTGAATTCCAGTTTTTTCACAGATCCTAATAAATTAGATCCCCAAGTTCCATGGACTTATCCTCAGATGCAAAATTTTCCAAAAATGGTTTTAAACGCTGCTCATTCACTTTAAAAACATTACCATTATTTGGGTTTTCAATTTCGACAGCTCCATGGGGAAAAATAGTTTTAACATTGAAAGGACTAGTCCATCTAGACCTTAGTTTACCGAGACATAAATGTAATCTAGAATTATACAAAAGAACTTTTTGTGAAGGTTCAAAATTTTTCCAAAGAATATGCTTGTCATGAAACACCTTCACTCTTTATTTGTAAATCTAGAATTCTCATAAGCATGTCTTTGGATTTCTTCCAACTCATTCATGTGCAATTTTCTTAGTGAGCCAAAAATATCACAATTAAAAATGAATGTCTTTATAGCCCAATATGTCGTATGTTCCAATTCCACTGGCAAGTGACAAGCTTTCCCATAGACAAGTCTATATGGTGACATGCCAGGCGGGGTTTTATAAGTTGTACGGTATGCCCAAAGTGCATTGGTTAGTCGCAAGAACAAATCTTTGCAATTCGAGTTAATTGTTTTTTCCAAAATATTTTTATTCCCTCAATTAACAAGTTCAACTTGACCACTTGTTTTTGGGTGATAAGGGGTTGCAACTTTATAAGTAATAAAATATTTTTTCATCGAAACTTTGAAAGATCGATTGCAAAAACGCAAACCCCCATCACTTATAATGGCTTGAGGAATTCCAAACCTTGACAAAATATTTTCTTTTAAAAATTTTAAAACAATTTGATGATCATTACGCTTGCAAGGAATTGTCTTAACCCATTTGGAAACATAATCAACAGCAACTAAGATATAAAGATATCCAAAAGATAGAGGAAAAGCTCTCATAAAATCAATGCCCCATGTAGACACCCCATTTTTGACCGCCCTTACTACTTGGGTGCCACCGATTGATCACCCGATGAATTTATATGCTTGTCCGAAGGCTCGATGTCCTCAGTATGAAACCTCAGTTTTGAGCCTCAAAAACCTACAAACTTTGTGCCTTGTTTTTTGGACCAAAATAGTAGTTTTTCAAGCTTGACCACCCAAGGACCTGCAGACCCACTAGTGGCCTACCGCCTACCATTAGTGGCCGACCGCTTTGTGTAAAAATTCAGATCTTTTTGCAACTATGCCAGTTTTCTTCCCAGATGCGTGCACTGCACCAGTTGCGTCTGTATGGATAGTTTTGATATAGTCTCATATATTTCCATATGTAGATGACTCCCTCTCAAAAATTAGGGTTAGAAAATTTTGTGGAGCAAAATTTTGGAAAATATTTCTCTCTCTACATTTCTCTCTCTCCTTTGCAACTTCTATACCCTTTGCCTAGACACTCTAAACCAAACCTTGAGGGTTCTTTATTGAGGTGTTTGAGCTTGCGTTTTAGCTCTTGAGGGTGTGAAATTAGTGGCTTGTGAACAAAAGGATCATTCCTCTTCAAGAGGTATATATCCTGGCTCTTTTGCACTACTTCTTTCCTACCTTGTCTTACTGTTTTTGGACTTTTTTTTTTTAACCTGTGTTTATGGGCTGAAACTTGTGGTTTAAGGCCATTAAAGGTAGAGGGGTTGACCACCCTTCTTTGAACCTTGCTTCCTTGGCCTTTACCCTTGTGTTTCCCACCTTTTCATTACCTCTTTTTGATCTTTTTATCACTGAATTTCAGATGCTAAAATATGGTTTTGAAGTCCCAAAAACGGAGAGCTGGCCTCCCCTCATTTGACTTGTTTACTAGCTTAATTGCTCCATTATTTTAGCATGCTTTTGTAGGTGTTTTTACCTTAATTTCAATGCTACTTTAGCCTATTTTAAGACCGTTTTAAGTTGTTCCTGTCATTTATGCTTTGTATTGCATGCATGTAGTGTAACGGTCCTCATAGGTTTGGTGTTTTAGGCATTAGACACCAACTTATTTAAGTTGATAACATTTATTTCAAACTTTTCATACTTGTGTTCACCTTTAATCATCTCTATACTTCTCTTATTTCTTGGCTTCTTCCTCGCTTTGAGTGTCATTTCAAATCGATTGTTTGTTTAGGCTTGAGATAGAGATCGCTGTGCTTAACAGTTTAATCTCTTCAGAGGTTTATTACCAACGGCATGACATCTCTTTCATGCCTAAAACAACCCTTCGTTTGACATGTCTTTCCATTAGTGGACTTAATGCTCATTTTGGACTAAAATGACTGATGAATGGAAAGGTAATTAAAAGAGGTGTTAAAATTAGAATAAAATTGAGCAAGATAATAAAATGGTTTGGGGTTCAATCGGACATTAATTGAACCCACTGAGTCTTGAGTTGTTTCATACTTGTTAGTGATGAAAACGGTTCAAGATTCGATGTCAACCGTTTCGCTTAATCAATATCATGATAGGGAGGAGGTTCATGAATCTTTCATTGTGCATTTATTGAAATTGTATCCCTTGGTTCATAAGTCATCACACAATGAATTTGCACCGATTGATGGCTTGCAAATCGAGCCTACCCCTCATTTGATCTATCTGATGATAAGGAAAGACAGGGTGGACAAACATTCTCTAAGAATGCTCTGTTTGTTTCCTGTTGTAGCAGGAAGAACACAACATTATTGGCTGGCAGGCCATCTTTACTGTACGGCAGGCCACTATTAGTGGGCGGTTAGCCACCATTTCTGGCCTACCGGCCACTTTTTCAATCAGGCAGTACCCTCTTTTTTTCACAAAGCAGAGCAGAGGTTGAGGTGCAAAACATTGCAGAGGCATTCTAGGGGGAGAAATTCTTGCGCATGCATAAGCCATTTCTTTGCTTCTCAGGACTTGTTAGATTTGTTTTTTTTTTTTTGTTAATAGTAGTACGCTGTTAGTGAACCTGTAAATTAATTACTTAGTTAGTTCAATTCTCATTTGTAATAATTAGCTAGTGTAGTTAATTTATTTCATTTGGTTTGTAATAGTTAGATAATTAGCTTAATTAGCTAGGACACTTGGTGCTAATGGAAGTCCAAAGTTCTAAATCTTCAACTTTTTTCCCCCAAAAATAGGGATATCCATAACTTAAAGTTACTTCATCCAATCCTCAAATACAAATAAATAAAAGTTTTTAAGCCGCAAAATAGACATAAGACAAAGATTAGTGCAGCTAAGAATATCATGTGCAAGCTCAAACTTCAGGTCCACTCAACACACTGAATTACAAAAAAAAACTCAAAACACTTAACAGATAAAAAAATCCGCGCGATGCAATTGTATGGACTATGGCTACTGCATGTCTACCAACAAAAATCTTTACACAGTTTCAATTTATTAAAGCTGATTTTTATACAAACATATTCAAGGTTGAAATAATAAGAGAGTAACATTTAGAGATGCATTGCCTTATCATTTGTTAATTAACCAATTTGACATAGGCTTTAAATTACTTATCCTTTTGTTTAAACATAAAAAACCAATTGAACTAATAACAAAACCAAGAATGAGTATAGGAACAACTTAATTCATAGCTTAGAAATTACAATCATCAGTCATAAACCAACATGCACTAAACAGGTAATTTTCACTGATCAAACAACAAATCAGTCCTCAAAACTACATAATAGGATCAAGAATTTATAAATAAAAACCCTAGAACAGTATAAAATAATTCAAACGCTAACCGGCGAAAAATCAACTGAAATTACTAGTAACGAGAACGGTTACTTGATTATCAGATCAAGAGAGAGAGATTAGTCTCCAAGACTATGTTTGGTGGCCGAGAAAGGCAAAAAAAGAGAAAGAAAACACAGAGGATCTTGATATTATTTGTTGGTTTCGTCAACCAACCAACCATTTGCTTAAGCACTGTCAGGGTGGTTGAATTGACCGAACATTTTCCCAGCAACCAAACAAGGAATTTGAGTGTGTGAATGGTATATGAACTGTGAGAAAATTGAAGTACCTGTATGAATTTGGGAATAGCCATAGTTGATTGATATGGTGGCTTATTGAGCTTTCTAAATTCCAAATAAGTGTTCTGTGTTTGTTTGTATTTATTTATTTATTTTTATTACAGCTCCCTCAGGCTTTCTTTTTTGAGCAAGGATCCTCTAGAGTGATTTTTTCCTAAAATTTTTTAGAATGCTACATTGTGTGGTTGAGATTTACTGGCAAGTCACATCAATTTTTTCTGATGTGACTTGCCAGTAAATCTCAACCACACAATGTAGCACTCTAGGAAACTTTAGGGAAGTTTCACTCTAGAGGATCCTTGGTGTTCTTTTTTGGGGTTTAGCAGCGCGTGAGAATGGAGAATAGTTAACAGTTAGATTCCCCATATGGCGGTGGTCCAACTGTTCCGACATATGTGCCCTTGTCTTTTCCGGATATTACGCCAACGCCACTCCATTGTGTGTTGTGTTTTTTTTTTTAATGAATAATGCTATATACATTAATTAGTGTACACATTAATATATTAAGGGGTGATTTGAGATTATCTAAATAAATATATTTTTTGACTTTTTATAAAATATGAATTGGGTATGGATTGAGTTTGAAGTAATGTGGTAGAGAAGTGATGTGACTTAAATAAGATTATGTGATTTAAATAGGATAATGACTTTTTGACTTTTTTAAGACACCACAAACAAGGCCTAACAGATGATGTGACATAATTTTAGAGATTTTGAATATTTATAATTTGTATAATAAATAAGGTTATTATTGATATCATAATACTAGTTGATATACTAGTATGTACACTAATTAGCGCATGTAACACCACCGTTTCTTAATATATTCTTGAGATTTGTTTAAAATATAAATTATGTTATGTAATTTAAAAAATTATAAATACCCTCTTTTTATAATTTTTTGTCTAACAAAATTAACAAAAAAAATAAAATTCATAATTATTTTCCTCTATAATAATAAAATTATCTAAATTATTAATTGAAATATATTTCTAACATTATTAAAAACTGTTAATTGACTTGATAATTTATTAATAAAATGAGTGATTTATTATGAAATTAGAAACATCAACGGTGAGATATAATTTCCAAAACTACATGAAGCGATTTGTATTTTAATTAAACTTCAGGAGGGTGTATTTGTAATTAACCCTTTTCTTTTCCATTGGACCTCTTTGGGAACAAGTTATTTTAGTAATTTTGTAAAATTTTTAGTTAAAATATGAGATAAAAAATTGTATGTCGTTTTAATTTTTTGAATTTAATTTTTTAGAAATTGAATTTTTTATTTTAAATTTTAGTGAATATTTTTAAAATTTTAAGCAATTTTTTTACTTTTTTTGATACACCTTATTTAAATGTATCTAAAAAGTAAAATTTTTGTAAAAAATTATTTTAAAAAATCAATAAATACATAAGAATACAAAAATACACTGAATTTTCATATTTTTTTTATATTATTGGTATTTAGTAATTTTTTTTAAAAAAAATCACAAATATTATAATTTTTAAGTGTATTTATATTAGATGTATCTAAAAATTAATAAAATTACTTCAAATATTAGAAAAATTCAGTAAAAACAAAAAAAAACACAAAAAATAAAAAATTTCAATTAAAGTGAATCCTGAAAAGTGAAACTAAACAATTTGAATAAGTTTGAGATTATTTTTTTAATTTTTATAAAAAAATATGTAAAAAGTAGAGAGAAAATATAATTTTTGATTTTTTTTGTATAATTTATTATTTTTTAACTTTTTAATGATTTTTCGACTTTTAAATTAAAACTTGATGTTGCCAGATGAAGCTATGACATTGGTCCTCTCGTCTACCATCTCTATTAAACTAGTTAAAATTTTGTTATATTTTAATTTAAAAATTATTTTTTCTATTTTGATTATACACCTTTTTAAATACATCTGTTAGCAAAGTATCTATTTTTTCTATATTATTTTTTATACATTTTAATTTAATTTAATTTTTTTTTTTATAAATTGAACACAATTAATTTCAAAATAGAAAAAGTATTTTTAATGTTTCACTAGGTAAAATCACTACTAGTTATATTTGTTGAATCAAAATCACCAAAACTAAAATAACTAATTTGATAACTAGTTTGATAAGAAATTTAGTGATTTACTAATAATTTTAACTAAATAATAAAAGAAGGGTAAATTACACTGACCTCCCTTGAGACAAATACATCGACCTCTTCTATAGTTTCAATAATTATAGTAACTTCTCTTACTTTACCTGACATTCTCAAAATTCCCCCTTCTGTCAAATTGGAACTAACGGGGTTACTTTTTCTATAATAAATGACCTAATTGCCCTTCCTTTTAAAATATTAAAAAATATTTTTGGATTGAAGGACATGTTTGTAAGAAACGAAAAGCGTTTGAGACAGTATTTTTGGATTTATTTTTTTAAAATATTAAAAAATGTTTCAAAAAATTTTATTTTTTATTTTAAATATATAATTTTTTTCTTTTTATTTTATATATTTTATTTTTTATTTTATATATTTTATTTTATTTTATAAATATATTTTTAAATATTTTAATTTTTTTATGTGTTGGTTATGATTTGAGTGTAAAGTTTTGAAAATGGTGTGGAGTTTTGAGTTATGTGTTTAGTTATGAGTTTTAAAAATAATTTTTGAATTGAGTTTTGAATTATGTGTTTGGTTATGATTTGAGTGTGAAATTGTGTTTTGAGTTTAAAATCTTAAAATTAAAAAATTAAAATATTTACAAAATAAAATAAAATATTTAAATAAAAAAAATATATTTAAAATAAAAAAAATAAAATTAAGTGTTTACATTGGGCACTTTAGTGTTTACATTATAGGCATTATAGGCACTTGAGGGCATTATAGGTATTTTAGTGTTTACAATTGATGACATCAGCAGGGTCGGTTAGGTGTATAAACGGCGGTCCAATTTTGGAGGAATCTTGACATTGCCAGATAAAGTAAGGGAGATTATTGTAATTATTCAAACCACAGGGGAGGTCCCTGTATTTGTCAAAAACCTCAGGGAAGGTAAATGTAATTTACCCATATATTTATTATTAATTTAATTGAAGAAAAAAAAATAGAGGAAAAAAAATACTCACACAAAAATAGAAATTTACAAAAAATAAAATTAAATACAAACAAATAAACTTGAAATAAGTTTAGACTATTGACAAAGAGATAGACTAATCTTTGCATCATTACATTTGGAGAGGAGTTAGATGGGCTGAAAAAAAAATCAAATATTGACTATTCTAAAGAGAGAATTGTATTAAATTTTTAATTTAATTGAACTTTTAAAATTTTAGGATTTATATTATTTTCGAAAAGGATGAGGGTGGCTTACCATATTATTTTTAATTTTGAAATTTAAAAAATAGATGATTATTACCTTTATTGTTTCTTTATTTGAATTGTTTTGATCAATATTATTTTTGAAAAGAGTGAAGATAATGAATTTTAAAATTTCAAAACCATAGATAATTAGAGTTTTTTTTTTTTTTGGTTTTTTGATTGAAGGAACTAGCCAATAGTGTTTTTTCTTATTTCTTTAAAAATTAACAAATTAACAAAATTAGTTTGGGAGTTTAAAACTCTCACAATCAATGTTCTTAAAAAATTCCTTTTCCTTATATATTTATAGAGAGAGATTGGAGTAGGGAGAATTTTTTTTAAGGTCCCTAATTCCAAACATGTCTTCCAATCCCAAAATATTTTTTAATATTTTAAAAAGAAGGGCAATAAGGTCATTTACTATAGAAAAAGTAATCCCATTAGTTCTAATTTGACAGAAGGGGTGAATCTGGAAAATGTCAGGTAAAATAAGGGGAGGTTACTGTAATTATTGAAACTACAGGAAATGTCGCTGTATTTGTCAGAAACCTCAGGAGAGGTCAGTGTAATTTACCCTAAAAATAACTAATTTGACAAAGATGTTCTTACATGTTACATGTTGAAATGAAATATTTCCATTATATATTTAATGATTATAAAATAAAAATAAATTTTATAATTATTTTAAATTAAAAAAAACTTTATACTTACTTATTAGATGATATACTAATAAAATCTTTAAAGATTACAAATATGCAATGTAATGAAATCCTTGTTGCCACAAATAATAATATTATAAAGGATATATTAAACTATACCCCCTGTATATTTTATCATTTTTTATTTTTATTTTCAATTTTTGTTCTCACTTTACCAGTTACGTTTTAATATTTTCTTAATTTACTTTTATTTATTTATTTTTGTTCAGAATTAGATAAAAAAATTATGTAAACAGCCACATGTGATCAAATATATAATTATATTCAACGTACACCTCTAACTCAAACTTAAATCTAAATATAATATTATTTTTTTATGTGACTTGACAATCAATGTAGTATTTTTTGTCTAATTAAAAAACAAATTAACTTTAAGAATAAATTTAAAAAGCTTGAAACGGGAAGGATTAACATAAAATAAAAATAAAAATTATAAGAGTCAAAATGAAAAAAATAATAATGAACAAAATGTAATTTGTCCTATTATAAATGATCTCAAAATTTGAGAAAATTAGACTGACTTCAGACTAGTATTTTCCTTTATACATTTATCATATATAAAATATGAAAGTTCACTTTATGCTTCATTTCTTTTGACATAAAATATTTTTTATATAATTATTTAATTTTTTAAAAATTATTTTATATGTTTGGTTATTTTTTAAAACTAATGGACTAATTATTGTATTTAGCCATTGTGATGGAGATAGTGGGTTGAAGTTGAAGTTGAAGTTGAAGTTGAAGGTTGTGGTGGCAGTAGTAATAATGATGGTGATGTCGACGTAATAGTAGTAGTGATGTGGTATTGATAAAATTTTGAGAATGAAGCACTAATTACTTAAAATATAATATTGTGAACTGTTTAGCCTTTTTAATTTTTTTTTTAACCGTGTGAACTCAAAGGTTTCATTAAAATATAAATTACATAAAAGGGTAATCCCTTACACGTTTAGGTTTAATTTTTTAGGAATAAAAGTAGGTTTCTTTAAATGTAAAATTACACATTTGGACAATCCACATTAGAGGTTTTGGATTTTCTCGTCTTCTGGAACAAATATCACATTAAGAATAAAAATGTAACACTCCAATAGCATAACACTCTAATGTAACACACTAAAGAATCCCTTAATGTACTTTTCCCAAACGTAACAACGTAACACTTTAAACTTTTTATAAACATAACACTCCAATATAACATACAAAAAAATTCCTTAGTGTACTTTTTTTTAAATATAACACTCCAATCAATGTAATCTCAAACGTAACACTCCAATGTAACATACATAAAAAATTAAAAAATTGCATAGTGTACTTTTTCTAAACGTAACATTCACAGCTTGAAATTATACATTTACCTAAAGCTTGCTAAGGAATTTTTGTACTCATTTTGAAATGGTTTGAAGAATCTTACACCCTTTTGGAATGACTTGAAGAATCTCACATTTTTTTTAGTGTTATATTAGAATATTACGTTAAAAAGTACACTAAAATGTTTTTGTGTGTGCTATATTGGAGTGTTACACTAAAGAGTTTTTTTGGAGTGTTGCACATTGGAGTGTTACGTTTGGAAAAAGTATAATAAAGAGTTTTTCTTGGATATTACATTGGAGTGTTATGTTTTATGGGTGTTTTTGGAAAGTTGGTAAAAAGCTGACTTTTGACTTTTTATCAAGCTTTTTAGCTTTTTAAAAAGTGATTTGGGAAGTTAGTAAAAAGTTGACTTTTTACTTTTTAATTTAATATTTATTTATGGTGTCAAATCAAATTAAAATGATAAATTATTCAATGTAAGATTAAAATTATTTAATTTTTGCGAAGAAATTAGGCTTCCCTTTCTTTTTTTTTTGGCACATTTATGTCTACTAAACGCAGTTGACAACCTTTGGTTTACGAAGACAACCAGACAGTTTTTATAACAAATTCAACAGTTTGACACATTCATATCATTTCCTATCAATTGGTAAAGCCCGAATAGGATTATAGCCTGAGTTGACGCCGATGTCGGGCCAACTCATTCTGAATTGATTTCCTAACTTCGTTCATATGTACGTCATCATCACTCTCTGGTTTACCATCATCGTCATCACCAACACCCTCAACATTTGGCATGTTGTTGAAAGTAAAAGTCTTTGCATTGGGAACCCTGTTGAACGCTTCATCGTCATTGGAGTTGTGGCGTATAAAATTATATAGTGCCAGTGAAACCTCGACTAGTGGCACCTGCACTTTCTCAAAATCATATTGAGGCATGTTATGTAAGAATCCCCATTGCGCTTTCCATACTCCGAACGTACGTTCAATTGCACTTCGTAAGAAGGAGTGCACCGTGTTGAAGACTTCATTTGTATTTCTTGCCCGTCTAGTAGTGCAAAACTTTTCCTGGTGATATCGACATCCCTTAAACAGTGCCAAAAAGCCTTTTTGGTTCTTGTACCCCGTATCAACAAGGTAATATTTTCCTTCTTGTAATAAGATCATTTTGCATTATTAACATCATTCATTAATCAAATGCACACAACTAACAACAACATTGAACACCCCTTATTCAGTTAACCTTCCTCTAGGATGGGGAATTATTTTGCCGAGTCCTGTGTTACTTCGTTAAAAACTCTGCCGTCGTGCATACTACCATTCCATCCGCAAGAGATAAAAGTAAAACACAAGTCGAAATCACACACTGCAAGTATGTTTTGCGTGTGTTGTCCTTTACGACCAAAATATGGTGCTGTCTCCCACAGCGAGAGATGTGCCTCCACGTGTGTGCCGTCTAGCGCACCAATACATTACTGGACAAACACACACAACAATTGTGTAAGCGACAAGGACGAACACATTATCCCTAAAATTATAATCCCTTGTTTTCTGTATGTGGTTACTATTCATGAAATGTTCGGTAAATGATTAAACTCACTCTGAATGGCAAATATTTTCGTCGGGACTCTAAGTATGGATATCTGCTATGTTGTGACCTCGTCGATCGACGGTGTGCACTTGTAAACAACTTCATTTCTTTAAGAACGCGCATTACATGATGCCATACTGTTTCCCCCGAGTATTGGAAACGGTCTTCAATATCCCAACTCGAGAAGCCGCGTAACACGAATATGAACATACTGACACTCTCAACTATGTCTACACCATAGGGACGCTATGGTAGTGGAAGGCCGAAATCCTCAACTAATGTCTTGCACAACAATAAGAACACATCCTTTGACATCCAAAAATTTTGCTGAAATGCTTCATTTCGACCTTGAAGCACCTCCTCCATCCACAAATGACCAGTTAATGATGATGTGTGAAATGGAGTCCTGTCAACATACACGTACTCATTGGCAACGCGTGCAATTTCCACCCATATCATTGATGTCGTCGATTCCATTTCTCCGATCGTCTCTCGTATCCACGCATTTATCTGCCCATTGCGTATGACTCCGAAGCTAGTACCCTCTTGTGGATCCATGGACGCTACAAACTACAAAAAAAACTCATATACGATTTGCATACACTTTAAAAAATAAGTTGGATTGGAACCATTAATACCCAAAAAAAAAAAAAAAAAATTGATCCAATTTATCTAGGTTAGTCAACAGTAACCACTTTGTACAGTTTCCAACATTTGCTTGCCAGAATTTGTGTTCCAATAAATACAACAATAGCAAGTGTAAATACATATTAATGTCAGACACGTACTACACCTTCGATGGGGTTATGTTACTGTGAAGTGAACAAAATATAAAATGCAGCACTTTTTTCGAACAAAAGGGAAATTTGGAAGACAACAACAACTGAACTGATTATGTGCCACCAAGCGGTTGTTTCCATACAGACATACCATCATCTCCATATATAGCACTTGTTTGACAAGTTGAAATACCACATACAACTATTTCCATGTGATGCATGAAGAACAAAGATGTGACAATACCCTGTGAAAGGTAGTATATGCTGAAAATGGCTACCAGATTCCATTCTGATGCATCCATTGCATTAGCAACAAAGTACACAATAGTTTCATTTGCATCACCAACATGTGACACACAAATAAATACATAAATATTACACAATAAATATTTAAATTATTACATAAATATAGAAATATAAATAAATAAATAAATCGAACCAAAAATAAAAAAATAAAAAAATAAATACATAAATATACATAAATAAACAACTAGAACCAAAAATAAATAAATAAAAAAATAAATACAAAAATATACATAAATAAACAACTAGAACCAAAAATAAATAAATACATAAATATAAATAAATAAACAAATAGAGCGAAAAATAAATAAATAAATATAGAAACTATAAATAAATAAATAGAACCACAAATAAATAAATAAATATAGAAATATAAATAAATAAATAAAACCACAAATAAATAAATACAAAAATTTTCACAAGAAATAAACACATAAATATTGCAATTCTGTACACACTGCGACATACAAATTTGAAATGTAGTACATGGTGCATACAATAGATTCCATTGCCATGCTTCATTTGTATTACCAACATGTGACACAACAGTGGCATGTACTAGCTTGTATACTTTGCAGACATTACCCACGTCATAGACAATAGGTGAAAACATGCTCCTCCTATCTACCAACATAAAGACAAAATATGTTCAACCCTATAGCAATTTACACAACGGAAAAAAAAAAAAAACAACTTCTTGTTAAAGTTAATCGCAAATTTGACAACAATAACAAATAAGAATAACATATAAATAGTCGGTCTGTTTCCAAACTTAACTAAATGCACCCCACAAGAAAAATTAACGACTACACTATTGTGAAACATATGGTTCTTCTAAAACATATTTTGAAAACAACATAGAAAAAAAAAAAAAAATGTCCACAACATTAAAGTCCACAAACATTTGAACTACAACGCCATGGAAGCACTAAAAAAGACAATGCAATAGCAAGAGCTTAATCCATATCAACCACACTATCACTCCCGAACAGACATACGTCCCATTCACAGTCCCTGCCAACATTGGCCGGTGTGCAGGCACGCTTCTCTTTCAACCAGTTGACAATGTAATCTAGGGGGAGGGCCATGATAAGGTCCTATGTAACGATCCAGAATTTCTCCCTTCACTCAAGCGGGGGAGTTGGCGCTTGATCGTAGAATTGATGCCCCCAGTATTTCGCATGTTGCAGGTGGGCAGCTCGAGCGTGGAAAGCGACGCTCGAGCGTAGAAAGTGAGATTGCCCTTGGCATTTTTTTAGTGTATTTGGAACCTTGTTGTTTTATTTTGGGGCATTGATCGAAGTGGTAACATGATGGTAAAGTAAGAGTGAACCAAGAATTTAATTCGGATAATTTTTCCTATGAGCAGCCATCACTCTTTTGCCCTTTTTATTTTTCCACACTTTGAATTTGGGTGTAAGGCTAGAACTATTGGAAAGCTTATTTCCGGGGCTTCAATTTGGACATAATAACGACCTAGAACAGAGTCCGGATGGGAGAGTTATGCTCGTTTGAAGTTTTGGAATCTGTGTTGGAAGTAGGTACGCTCGAGCAGACTGCGCGAATTCAGCAAGTTTAAAGGCACTTTTCTAGATCATTCTTCACACTTACATCTTCTCTCTTCATCTGTCTCACCCTTAGTCTGAAAACCTTAGAGATTTTGACCCAAATACCTTCCATTTGTCAAAGATTTGGCCAAGATCCCTTGCCAAAAAGTGAAGAAGGCTTGAAGCTCAACATTTTCTACCGATTGGAATTCGGATTTGTGAAGGAATCTCATCAAAGCTTTGCTCTTTTGCTTGATTCTTGAGGTAGGGGTCTTAGTTCTTCTTCAATACTTACATTAATACATAGATTTGTGATATTTTGATTATATAAATGCAAAATCTACATTATGAGCATATAGTGTTATATCATGGAATTTTGGGGGTTTAGGGTTTGAAGTGTTGGGGTTCAATTGTTGGGTTAAGATTGTGGATTATGAACCTTAGGTGTATAATCAATGTGAAAATTGGAATAAAGAGTAGTGGTTTAAGAAGTTTGAATTTTTCTTGAAAATCTTAATTTTTCTTGAAAACCCTAAGTTGATTCATGATGATAAATAATGATTTTTCCCAAATTGAAAGTAGAATCATGAAATTGAGAGGTTGAATTATATATATACAAGTTTAATTGGATTTTGAAAGTGTTTGAAAATTATGTTAAAAATTAGCGAATGAACCTTTGTTATGGGCATTGTAAATCATGCTATAATATGAAATGAAATTTGGGGGAAAAGATGTGTTAATGATATGGATGACATAAACTTGGTTATGGAATGTTGAAGTGGGATTCAAGAATTTAT